>JASDQU010502803.1:129849-141612 GCA_032191745.1 Picea mariana | reverse complement strand
TTGCCAAAAGAGAAAAGAGAAAGCTCAAGCTTATCACCACTTATCTTGTGTTTGTTTAGAGCATTAAATGTGAAAAGAATCTTAAAAAAAAACTTTAGTTGTATGCCTACACTATCAACTTACCCAACAATTATTTATTTAGGTGTGTTGGCAAGTGGCCTTAAGAATATGATAACATGAAAAGAAAGTCACTTGCTAAACATCTAAGCATTAACCATTTAGGATGTGTTGGATTAGAGAATGCAAATAAGATAGATCTTAAAGAGGAAATGACACACAACTAGATCTAAACAAGTTGATTATGCCCCAAGGGCTTAAGCTATGGATTAAAGTGTGTGAGATCTAGATCTAGAATATTTTAAACCATTGAAGCATTTAGATGATCAAAACACATCACTTATCCTAGCCTTACGATTTTGGGTATTCCTCTCCCAAGGTGTAGGCAATTTAGAGATTACTTGAGAAAAAAAGAAAGGAGAAGCAAGCAACTAAACACCTATCCACAAGTCACTAGCTAACCCCACGTCCTAGCTTAAGGAAATGCTCAAAAATTGAAAAGATTGAAATTTGCACTTACCCTAAGTTACCCTAAGCTCACACTTGGGAGGTAGGTCGTACCAATTCTCCTCCCAAGCTATGAGAAAGCAAGAACTTACTAAAAAGTGAAGAAATAATGAGAAATTAGCTAGAAAATGAAAAGTGAAGGTTGATATTTGTTACCCACTTGAAGAGAAGGGTCTTTGAGTGTTGTGTGGCTATTTTAGGGAAACTTAAACCCCTCAACTTGCTGCAAACCTGCAAAAACCAGCAAGCTATGCTTGCTGAAAAATCTGCACACAACCAACAATGTGAAGAAAAATTTATGTTTTTAGGGCAGAAATTTTTCTCCTTGAAAAACTATGATGAAATATGATTTAAAGTGACCAATCTACTATGTTAGGCTCGCTAAAATATATATGGATGAACAACAATGAAAGAATGAGTAAAAGAGAGAGAAAAGAGGAGTTTATGTGTGCTTTAAGGGAGAACTCTTCCTTGAGGCATTCCCAATAAAACCCTTGAAGCCAAACCTGCAAAACTTGACAAGATCTATGCATACAAGAAGATAATATGATTGGATATACTAATAAGATGAAATACTTGCACCCTACCTAGCAAACCCACATATATAGATATACTAGAATACTCGTTGTTAGATCTACCCAAGTAACACTTTACCCAAGATCTAATCTATGCAATCATCAAATCAAACATTTACAATATTACCTCACATGTAGCAAGAACAAAAATACTTGTTGTTCTTCCAATGATCCTCCAAAGTTTCTCCTTTATTACTAAAAATTGATCTTGGAGAAATACTTGCTCCAAAACCCTAAGAGCCAAAGAATGGAAAGATGGACAAGAAAGAGAGAGAAAGAGTGGAAAATCAAGTAGCATAACAATAGCTCAAGATATGGTGGGGAAACGAGTGAGGGAGAGGTTCTATTTATACTTGGAGAGGCAAACTCACCCCTCTTGGATCAATGCCAAGTGTCCACCACCAAGCACAAGCTAGAATCTCAAGGGGAGGGCGCACCATCTAGGGTTTGAGACATGGATCAAGGAGGTGGATGAGCTGTGAGGTGTTGCGATCAAGCAAAAGGGTAGTGGGAGGCTAGGAAAAGCGTGCCAAAGGATAGCATAAGTCTCCCATTAATTTTTTTTATCATTTTTTTACTTTTTGGAGACTTTCTAGAAGGAAGGCACACCACTCTAGGAAAAGTGACAGTTTTTTCTCTATGGCTAGGTGACGGGGTGATGTGAGGGTTGGAAAAGGTTAGGAAAAATTCCTCACGCCTTTATCCATCTTTACATCATCCTTTTAACTTATTATTACAAAAATTACATTTTTGCTATGTCTAGACTTAGCAATTAAAATTGTTGTTTTTGACTGACTGACACTCCGGGTGGACAAACCCATAGCAAAAGTTGTCCGACTGATCTGAAACTTGGTCCATGGATGTAGGGGGTCTCATTCCATTCTTTTGAGCTCAAATACCCCTATCAAAAGTCTCAGGACCTAGTTTTTACAATTTTCGCTCAAAATTAATTAATTAATTAAATAATTAAACCTCCAAACTTAAGGAAATCTAATTAAAAATTAATTAATTAAAAAAAAACTAATCTAGACTCGATGGAATTCCGCAAGACTTTCTAAAATGTCTTGCATGGTCATTTACATCATTCCTAAGCAATAGTTACTAGAAGATAAGCCCATTGGAACGCCCTTCACCACTTTGGAGGAATTATTGCAAGTGTGAGGGAAAAACTCAAGGGAAATCAATAAGGCTGAAAATCCCAATTGATAACCTGAGGATAAAAAACCCTCGGTGAAAGGAACTCTCCCAATGAACCGATCCAAAGGTAACTGACTTAAATATGACCCATGCAGACCTATTACATTATTGACCCACGCAGGGGTGTAGAAATTCAAGTTTACAAAAAGAAGTGCTGGGGCCAAAAATGCCCAGTAGAACCAAAATCTTCGACAAATGAGCATATGATGATGCATCTCTTCATGGCACATGGATTTGACCCCTTAGTTGGATAGGCAGTCAACAAGCCCAACACTCTATTCACTTATATGTATTCCAGATCTGCACCATTTTGTATGAGGTCGGAGATCTATTATTAATAAATCAGATCTGAGGTATTTATCACTATTTCTTGTGTTGTTGATCTTGCATCTCGATTGAGTACATTCCATTGCAATGTCTACTTTGATTATTGGTTGCAAACACAGATTAAACCCTCATATTAAACCCCAATGCAACTCATGAGACATAAATCTGCAAAGTGTTTGATGAAACGCCACAACCAAAAAAACACATAAAAATCAATCAAAAATGCAATGTTCCTGGCATATTGGGTTGGGAACATTACAACTAGTCTTCAATAATGGGTCATGGTCCATTATCTCATGAGACAAATGGGCTGAACGACCAAAGGTTGATGCAGCTGCTATATATGTATATGCTAAATGAAAAATACCACCATAAGAGTCGCAGGCCAGCTTGAGTTGTACCCCCTCTAATGGTAATTTACCCCTTGTCCTAATGCAAATGAATGCGAAATCATAAAGGACTATAGCCTAATAAAAATAAAGGAATGAAGCCTGAAAGCTGTAAAGGGGACTTGCAAATAATAAATGGGTATTGTTATCACACAATTTGTATCTTAGGAAAAGACCAACCCAATCTACAGATGTGTAACAACTACGAGAGTACCTACCCACTATCACCTTAGATAGACACTCCCCTCACTTTAGTGACGATGAAATCACCACAAAGGGGGGAATCCCGGTGACCCTAGGGGTATTGAGATGGAAAGTGAGAAGATGATGATGGACACCAGTATAGGTCAGCTCTGGAGATGGATAAAGGCTTGAAAATTGAGTCTTGTGGATGGAAAATAGTTGCCAAGTGTTGTGTACCTACAAAACAATGTTAGGCCTGCCCAGAACAAGACAATAGATACTAAACAAAGCCTTTAATTGAATGGGATCAAGCAAGAAATCTTGCTGTCCCAAAAATGCAGCAGTATGGAAACATATTTTCTGCAGTAAATAAGTTACATCATCTACAAATCTAACCACCAAAATCAAGTATAAGATGAAGCAAATAAAGTTAGCAAAGACTAGTTAAACTTCCAACCAATGAAGCAAGACTTTGGTGAATTTTAAAGCTGTTTGTTAGACGTTATCAGCAAGTTTTTATAGCAGCCAAATGGCTGTAGCAAAAAATTTCTACAGCAGCAACATCTAACCACTAAAATCAACAAACAATCCAACCAAAAGATAGCCAATGACAAGTAGATTAGTTATGGCAGCTTGCAAGCAAACTTTAATGGAAGAATAGTGAGAAATGAAAGAGTTTAAGTAAGTTTTGTTTCAGCCCTAATGGCTGTTGCATTAAGTTGATTACAGCAAGAGAATTTCAAGGCTAAGATGGACGCCCAAGTGGCTCAAACAAACTTATAGCATGTAAAATTGATTCCAATTTGAATAAATGCAATATCTCCAAAATTTACGTATACCAATGCAATGATTTATTTCTCCAATGCAAATTAGACTAGTGCCTTTTCAATTGGGTTATGAAGTCTCTTGTTGCAATGGCTAGTTTTTTTACCTCCCTAGGGGTGTAAGCCTTTTTACTCCCTAGGGAAAACAAAACTAGCAAGGTAAATCTAGGAGGGTGTAAACCTTTTTACTCCTCCTAGCAACCTTATTTAGTAGCTTATCCAAAGACAAATTTGATAGAATTAGTGGAGGGCGTATGCCTTTATACTCCTCTATGGGTTTAAACAAGAATAACCATGAAACAATAAGAAACACTAACAATATGCAGAAAATTTTCTTACCAATTCCACAAGATAAACCCTCTTTTACCAAGTATATTCCACCACAAAGCAAAGATAAGCGTCCAAGAGAGATAGCGCACCACTTCTTCCACAAAATACAAGTAACTAGCATCCAAAGAGAGCACAAGAGAGAGACATGCGATTTTCCCAAAGAGGGCGAAAATTTCAGCCAAGATGAATGTAATTCTCAAGTGAGATGATATGTCCAAATAAAATGTTATGACCTTTATTTATACAAGGTCATCTAAAATTGGTTTGTCTACTTAACTTAGGGTAAAACAAAAATTAGGGGGGCCGACCTCCTAAATTTTCCCTTAACAAAACAACAATTCAATTTACAAAAAGTAAAATCCCTAATAATGACATCATGCCCTAAAGGGGTGACGTTTTGGCACAATAAACAAGTCATTGAGCTAGTTGGAGGAGACGTTGGGCCTCCAAAGGCCATATCTTCTTGGTGCAAATGATCTTCCTCCATCAAACATGCCAAGTCATCATCAAATTGTCACCACCACAAATATCCTAACCTCCCAAGCATGATGTCATAACCCAGAAGTGCAGTGCATGGCCTCCAAAGGCAAGTCGTTGGGGCTAGGAAGGTTGGCGCATCATTCAACTTATGGGCTCGAACACATGTCCCTCAAGGCAAGGCAACATCCCTCATCCAAATGTCCAAGAAGCAAGGGCTCATCATTCAACTTATGGGCTTCAAGCTCCAAGTGAAGGTCCAAGTGACCTTGTGCCTCCACGAAATAGCTATCCACCTGTTAAGGCCCTGCCAAGACAAGAAAATTCGTCCTCCAAGGGCTCACAAGTCACAAGCATCATGTCAAGTAAGCCATAAATAATAAAAGAACCACCCAAACATGTGCATCAAATCCCCCCTCTCAAAACAAACAAATTCTCAAAGACCTTATGCAACTTGCCAAATTTAGGTATGGGAGGGTTGTCGTGGTGTAATGTTCCCAAGCAATTTTGGCTAGGAACTAGGGTTTTCTATTTGGTGTTTGGGGTTTTGTTTTGCAGGTTTTTACTATAGAAAGATGTGCTAAAGTGTTTTGCTAATTTTTATTGCATAGATGACATCACAACAAATCTGGAACACAAGATAATGAAGAAAATAGACAAACAAAGATAAAAAGCTTCAAATCTGACCTTTATTTAATAATATAAATGGTCTTTATACATGGATCTATAAATCTGGTACAATATAGGAAGATATAGAGCCTCTTGGAGCTTTCCCAACTGAATATGGATTGTTACAAGATCAATTTGTTTCCCTTTACAGCTGGAACCATCAGATCTAAGTTGGTAACTCTCTGTGTGTCTAGATCTAGGACCAGTACAACCTTGGTTGGCTAGATAAACTCAATATTTCGGCCCTCTAGTCAATTACCTACAAATATCTCCAAAATACAGTCAAAATGTAGATCAAGTGCCAAGTACATGGATGGGAGCAAGCTAGGGTTAAAACTCTTGAGTCCTCGAGATCTCTAAGCCTCATTAGTGAGACTTGCGCCCTCTTTCAAAAATTCGGCCACGCCACCAAAAATCATATGGTAAGAGAAAACCTGAACTAAAGGATGCAAAAGGTGCTATGACACTAGCAATGAACATTGTAAAAGGTGGAAAGATTGATCTATCCTCCCTAGATCAAATCAAACACTTTTTCCCTTGGAGTTGCGCCCCACTGCTGGAAAATACTTCAAATCTGCGCCCTAGCCTCCAAATCCTGAATGATGAATACCTGTGAATGGATAGAATGGAAAGGGAGGGATATTGCACCTCCTTGGACAAGCTTGGACCAAGAACAGAGGAATCTTTCACCTCCTTGTTGGCCTTGTTGCCGTCCTTATACACACTTGCAAACGTGAGATAAGTCCTACTCACTTAGTGTGTCCTCGGAGGCACAATGCCTAGGTTCAAAGTCCACGTGCTCACTTTGACTTGAACCTCTTCCGTCTAGGCTAACTCCTAGGGAAGCCAAGGGAGGTAGACCCTAGTTACTAGATGAGATTAACGTTTAATGTTCTAGTAGTTGGTTTAATTGGTTAAATGGTCAGGGGGAATCTAGACTATGATGTTAAGCAGCAATGTAGAGATACAACAATTGAGTATGAAAGTCAGAACCTTTCCCTAGGACAACTAAGACTAGTGCCTAAGATTGGGCAAGGGGTCAACTAAGTTAAAGGAGGATTCGTTACAAAAGAATTGCCAGTTTGCAAATATTACAACAAGATAGATAAAACTAGATACAAAAGAATATGTGAGATATACAAAGCTAAAATAGACTAGATACAAGATATATAGAAAGAATGTCTAAGATATACAGATTTAGACTAAGCTAGATACAATAAATACAAGATAGACATTATACTAACAAATTGCTTGAAATGTGCAGGAAAAGAAGATACTCAAGATGAAATAACCATCAACACATCAAGCCAAGCATACTCACAATAGATAGAAATCTATTGGACTGCTTATCAATGGCATAAAGACACAAAGCACTCGAGACCCAGTCAAGAGAATCCCTCCAGGTGGATGTGCACTTCTTGAAGGATCACACCACAGATACAGGAACACAAGATAGATGAAGTGCTTGAAAATATAAAGTATTCCAGATAAGAGATATAACCACTTAGACAATTATTCTACAACACATAAAAGACTTGCATGTGAATATAAGTATGAGATCCGAATGCTTGCAAGTGTGAAATGTAAATCGCCAATGTTGTAGACCAAGGCTTAAGTTAAATGATTAAGTGAGATTTATTTCAGTCCTATCTAAGTTTTAACCCAAAACTTTCCTCCCCCAGTTACCAAGTGACTGATGGATGCTCAAGAAGTTAGGCAACGAGGCCCATCCTAGCTCCGCAGGTCAGTCCTAAGATCAAAGTACTCCCGAAAAGGAAGACGCGTGCCATGAGACCGTCCCCGGCCTAGCACCTTCCGTTGCCTTCCTCCGACCCCATTTTAAATGGCGAAGATGGTTGGTAATGGTGTCCTATTAAGTCTAATAAATTAATTATTAAACCTATGAGCTAAGTATTGCAGTGTGTTTGAGTGCTTGTAGCTTGSTCAAGAACGTYGAAACTGAAAACTGAATAATGTGAAGGCTGAAGCCTTTATATGACGAGATTTCAAGTTAGATTTAATTTCCGGAAAAGGGCCTTGGGGACCCAAAACCGAAAATGAGATTTAAGTTCAATGAGTTATGAAGTTATCGCATGTGAAACATAAAGTAATGGAAATAACTTGCGGAATTGTAAATGACGATTCACTTTAATCCTTTATGAAACCAGTATTGCATGCATGTGTGTAAGATCAAGATTTAAGAATTAAAAGACTTGCATGCAATGGAAAGTGAAAGATTAATCTAAGCCTCCATGAGCTCTATGCTAACATTTAGATGTGAGATCTACTCTAGATTTTTTTATCCTTTACGCATGCATGTAGATATCATCAACTAAACTAGTCAAGCTATGCTAGAAAAGCCGAAAAGAAAACTAATCTAAGACTTGCAAAGCAAAAACTGAAAGGAAAGGAATGCAACCCACTTGGGTACACTCCTTTGGGCTTGCATACAGTGTTTAGATGAAAGAGGAAGGAGAGAAATTATTACCACTTGGAAAGGAGGTACTGGAAGGTGTGTTGTGCTTGAAATTTGGGTAGCATGTACCCTTAGCCTGGCGAGAACCTGCAAAAATCAACAAACTATTGCTTGCTTATTTGTACTGCAACACACTCAACAAAGTTAATGAAATTTCTATTTTTCAACAGAAACTTCCCACATTTAAAAACCATAATTTTATATTGAATTATTGACCTATCTAAGCAAGTTAGATACCAAAATCAGAATATGATAGAAGGAGGAAGAAGAACAGAAAATGCTTGTGAAGTTTTAGTAAAGATGAGGGTAGATTCATCCTTGAACCTATCCCAACAACTCCTTAGAGATGATCTACAAAAATTAAACCAAATGTGAGATGAAACAACGGATAATATCTTGCATGCACAAATAATACAACACAGTTTATATTATCAGGATATACAAAACATATAGATGGGCAACTACACTATTGCCTCACCTAGCTTAGTAAACCAATTTACTTAAGCAACTATTGATCAATACTCAAAAGATTCAAAAAAATGATATCACCTCACAATAGAAAAGAACACCAAGAACAAGTCCCGCATTCCACGATTCCTCCAAAGCTCTTTTCTTTATTGTCCAATGGGAAGAGGTTGTAGCAACAAAGTTGCTCCAAGCTCTTCAAGAACAAAACCAGTAAAGCAAGATGATAATAATGAGAGAAAGAGAGAGGAAGATGGAGAGAATTTGGTAGCATAACAATACTGTGAAGAATGGTAATGAATGAGGGAGTGAGAGGTCTCTTAAATAGCTTGAGAATCTAAGGAGACCCCTCTTGGATCTTTGAAGAGAGGGGACGCAAGTATCAAGAAAAGCGTGAGCTTTCAAGGAGGATGGCACAAGCATGGAAAAAACCCTAACAAAACTTGTCTGACTGAGTTGAAACTTGGTCCAAGGGTGTAGGGGATCTCATTACATTTCTTTTGAGTACAAATACTCCTATCAAAAGCCCAGGGACCTAAGTTTTACATTAATTATCCAGAATTAATTAATTAATTAAATAATTAAATTTCCAGCCTTAGAAAAATTTAATTGATTTTAATTAATTAACAAAAACCTATCTAGACTCAATCGTGATGTTTCCACATTCAAACTAGAGAGGGGACGCAAGTATCAAAGAAAGGATGAGCTTTCAAGGAGGATGGCGCAAGCTTGTGGGAGGAGTGTGTGGGAGAGTGTGAGACACGCTCTTGAGTTGACGTGGAGGGGAGAGGAAAGGCGCACCTCATGAGGAGGGGACCATAACTCATTTAAACATGAGTTATTAGATGATACGTGGGAGAGGGGACGCATTCCTCAATGGGGGCGCAATTCCCAAGGGTGAAATAATTAAAAGGTAAGTTAATTTGTTTGTAAAGGTTACGAAGTGGGGTTGGGTAGGTTAGGGAGTCTCTCTCAACCACTATTCACCTTTACTTTACCTTATTTGATCATTTATTACAAAATTGACATTTTCCCATGTCTTGGGTTTACCAATTAAAATTGTTTTTATCTGACTAAGACTCCTAAGTGGACAAAACCCTAACAAAACTTGTCCGACTGAGTTGAAACTTGGTCCAAGGGTGCAGGGGTTCTCATTACATTTCTTTTGAGTACAAATACTCATATCAAAAGCCCAAGGACCTAAGTTTTACATTAATTATCCAGAATTACTTAATTAATTAAATAATTAAATTTCCAGCCTTAGGATGACTAGCTACTAGCATTAAATTTCCAGCCTTAGGATGACTAGCTACATTAATTATACATCATTCCTAAACACTAGCTACCATAGGATGACTTTATTAGAACATCTTTCACCACTTTGGAGGATTTATTGCTAGTGGGAGTGCAAAATTCAAGGGAAATTAATAAGGCTAGTTAGGCCAAATCAACCTCTTGAGGATAAAAAACACTGAGTGAAAGGGACTCTCCTAATGAAGAAATCCTAAAGCAACTGAACTAACCATGATCCATGTAGACCTATTACATTATAAACCCACGTAGGGGTGCGAGAATCCCGCTTACAAAAGTGTGTGATGGAGCAAAAAATGCCCTGTAGAACCAAAAAGTCTTCGACTTGTTTGCATCTGATGATGCATATCTTCATGGCACATGGAGTTGACCCCCGAGTTGAATAGGTGGTCAACATCTGGCTCCACATGGGGACGTGTGTTCGATCTTCTCACATGGGACGGAGAGCCATCTACAAAAAGGTGCTCACCAATATCCAACATAAGCATACATATATAAATGAATAAATAAATTGTTATAAACAACATTCACATAATGAAATAACTATAGTACAACATCTATAATTACAAAATGAATCTATGCTACAGAAATAATTCTAAGTACATATCAATATAATAAATAAAATAATACAAAATAGAAATACAACGAGAAGGGTTAGAGATACGTTATAGAGGGTGTCCCTTTGGACACCAAGTTTCCGAATGAAGAACACTTCATGGAGAGGTCCGCTAGCTAGCATGTCTGACTTTATGTCGTCCCACTGGCTGAGAAGAGTTGCTAGAAGACTGATAGACTTTATGTTGACTTCTGATCTTTTCATGTGAATCCCAATTTCTCACCTTAGGCCATTTGGAGCAGTTCCCCTTAAAAAAATTCTAAAGGTTTTCCATAGGTGCATGTTAGTATTATATCCTTTGCATTGCATGTTAGTTTGTTTGTATATTCACACTTATTGATTTTTTTCTTACAGTCTATATATATGTGTGTGTGTGTGTGTGTATGTTGGGGTGGCATTCCCGCCCAAATTTTGTTACTGATACCCCTATCGAGATTGAGCAGGTCTGCCAGTTTATGCCAGAGATGTTGAGGTTCTCATGCGCTCTATGGTGAGCACATGTCCCCATGTTGGAGCCATATGTTATCCCCACTTTGGGGATAACTAGGAGATCATGTCTTGAGGCCCACAGGTCCAAGACATGGAGTACCGAGAGTAGGATTGACCTGAGCATGGCCCTGGAGGGCCCATCTTTTTCTCCCATCATTTTTGTCTTGACAGCAGCAACAACATCCATCACCATCAGATTGGTCCTGTATCAGAAGAGGTTCTTCCTGCATGAGGTAATTGGTCCAGGTATCATGGTATGTGTCACTTTTGATCATTGAAACCTTTAATTATATGCATCTGATTCCTCTTATCTCTAACAATTGCTTGGATCTTACATTTTCTCACTTGACCATGTTTGTGGGGGTTGACAAGGTGCCTTAGCAAGCCTGTGTCTGTAGGTTTTGGTTTGCCACTGGGGGGATTTCTGAAAATCCATCGTCCGCTCCCATCATAACATCACTCTTACATCTTGTTTCCTGCTCACCTATCCCATTCCCCTTGTCCAGGCATTGGGTTGACCTATTTCAGGACTGCACCTTACCTCGTGGGAAGAAGGGGCTAAAGGCCCAGAAGGTAAAATCAAGCTGGTAAAAGATAAAAGCCTAAAAAATGAACCTCGAGATGCTTCGCCTAGGGATCCCCAAGAAAGAAATAAAAAGATTCTCAGCAAGAAACAAGAGGGACCCGAAAAAATAATAAAACAAGACCTAATCAAAGGATAGGGGGTCTCATCACGAGCCAGCCTATTAGGTCCATGGGTATCTAGCAATATGACATTGCCACGAGCTGGTTACCACGCCAAGGCAGTGACTCTTGGTTGCATGGCCAAGGGAAAGGGGGTCTCATCACGAGCCAACCTTCTCATCTCTGC
>JASDQU010502803.1:95408-112217 GCA_032191745.1 Picea mariana | reverse complement strand
ACTAATGGGATGAAGCTGAAAAAATGCCCAAAAGTTGCTCATGTGCTCTTCAACACTAATTGCATCAGTACTGGTGAATTTAGGCAACCATTTCTCGTACTTGGTTGGCATTTTCCTAGGGTAGCCTAGTATGGCTGACATGTCTAGTGGTTTGAAGAGAGTAGATGACCATTGTCTTTTATTGTTAGCTAGGTTCGTTGTAGTGGTGGTCCCTGAACTAGACATGGTTTTCAAAGGAAGACTCTTTCCGAAGAGTGATTTTACAACTAGAGAGTTCTTGGGAGGCTTCCTTCTAAAAGATAAAGGAGGATTATTGAACCTCTTTTTGGTTTGTGGAGTCGCCAGATAGTTTACTTGAAACTACCAAAGAAAAAGGGAAAACACCCTAGTGGAGTCGCCAGGTAAGCTTGTAAGAAAAGAGTCTCTGAGGCAAGGCTTACCGAAAAGTGTCGTCTGAGGAAGGTTTGACTCAATGTTCCCCGTCAGTGACGCCAAAATGTTATAGCGCAGTTTGTAGCTATGATAAAAGGCTATAAGATAGAAGGCCGAATTGGCGAAACAGGAACCAAACCCATCCAATGTCACCACAATGGGATGGTTCTTTCTCTTTAGGGAGGTTAGGCCCAAGGGAGATGTCCCCGGTGACCTGGGGTTTTGAAGAGGCAAAAGGCTAATAAGATAAAGATAAGGTTTTCCCCCTCCACAAGTCACCACCCAAACAGATAGTCCGGCTAAAGGCCAATTTAAGAAGTAAAACCCCCAAAGAAGTGTACCTGCCTGGAACAAAGCAACAACAAATTGATATATGCAAGCTATTTCAATGGATTAGTACTTTATAAGACTATCTGATAAACACATATGAGCAATTACCAATAAATGTTGACGAAGTCAATGTTTATCAATAGCAATGAAAATTTATAACACTTCACCAATAAATATTGGAACAATGTGGCATTCAATGTAACCAATCAACACCTTATTTAATTTAATGCCTAAACCACCATTCAATTGTTCTTAAGACAAAACGTTGTTGCACTAAAGATGTAATAACCAAGGATGACGACATCACTTAGGGTTAGTATATTTAGGGTTTGAAGTTCAAAGGGTCTTGAGATTGTTGTAATCAAGTTTCACTTCAACGTTGGAGGACTTTAGATCAGTTCCTTTAGGGTTTAATGGAGTCAAAAGTGAAGGATGCAAGGGTTGAAGGAGGAAGGTTAAGGACTAGAGGGAAGAGTTCTGAAGTGCTGCTATGGCAGGGCCTCAGAATCAAAACCCTAGGGGAGAGAGGCTCACTCCGGTGTTGCTATAGCAAGGCCTTGTGCTCTCTCCTCTTTCCTTAGGTCAACTTGGCAAAATGGCTAGCTCATATGAAGCACAAAATCAAGACAAGAAGGCTTAATGAGGGAGAGTGTTGCTACAACAAGGCTCTTTCATCAAACCCTAAAAGAAAAATGACCCTAAGTGTAGATAACCTAGGCATGGGACGTCTTCTTCCTCTTGAATTCTAAATGGTACAGCTAGCAACAGAAGAAGAAGGGAAGAGAGTGTAGCAACGGCTAGGCTCTCTCCTTCTTCAATAGCTGAAAATTTCTCACTCAGGGGACATGAGACAAGGACCTACTTGTGTGCTTGTCACCTAGGGTTTTGATTCAACAAAATTCATAAACATATGCCAGAAATTAGACTACAACCATTCATTCAAGAAGTTTTGCAGAAAAATACTTACAATTCACTAAGAAATATCAATGCAAACCATAGTTGTAACACCTTCCTTCAACAAAAATGCCAAAATATGCCAAAAGAGTCTTCCTTCAACAAGTGCGCCTCACTAAATCAGCCAAATACCCAAGATAGGGCGCAAATTTCAACCCTCCTTATGGAGTGAATGAGTAGTGATGAAAAAATGAGAGTTAAAATCCCTCATTTATACAAAACCTTGACCTAATTTTACATTTTAGGTCAGGTAAAAGGCCGACAAGGCCAAAATATCAAATCATATTATTTTTACATTAAATTGTAAATCTAAAATACTAGTCAAGCAAAAAGATGAGTCGTCACCCCTTTCTAGGGTGACGTTAGCCCTTATTAGGGCAAGTGTAAGCTCCTGAAGGAAGATGTTAGCCCTTTTTGGGCTTCTCCAAGCTGCCACATGTGCCAATGGCCCTGTCCATCTGCCAACACGCTCATGATGACATCATAAGCCTCTTGGTGACATCCTAGGCCATCTAGAGCCAACATCCCACTGAAAATGGGTCAATCCCCCTAGGTCCAGCTGTGTCGGGGTGCCTCTGGTGGAACGTCCTCTTCTTCTCCGATGCAAAGTCTCTAATCAACCTCTGCCCTATCTCTGCCCCCTAATGGGGTCTCAACATCCATCTGGTGGGTTCTTCAGCCCCATGGAGGTCCGAACTAATCATCTCCCCATGTGTACCGATCCAAATGGTACCTGTTCGTCGAGCATGGTCCTGCACATCAAAGGCTATGCCCTCCATGGGCTCATCAGTCACAGGGATCATAGCAATGTCAATCACATCTCATCATCAATATTATTAAACATAAGTACAAAATCCCTAATACATCAGTCAACAGCTCAAAGACGTTACACAAGCCTGCAATACAAGTCTGGAGAAAAGGACAAGGCGTCCTATTGGGCTAGTGTCCATAGGAAAAGGAAAGTTCCCGAAAAGAGCTCATTCAAGGCATGTAAGTGGGTGATGTGGTCAAGGGATGTCCAAGCATGTGGGTGCAGTGAAGGCCAAGGATGCAAGTGTTACATGTTGGTGCCTTTGTAGAAGGCGAGTTGTAGCTGTCATGGATGCATTTTTTTCCAAGCCCATTCTTGCCTTTATTCTTTTTATTCTTTTATTCTTTTTTGCTTTTTTATTCAAGGGTTAATCAGGGGACACTTCCTTGGCATGGTGACCAGAGATGACAACGTTACCCACAAGTACTTTCATAGAGATGAGAAGGTTGGCTCGTGATGAGACCCCCTTTCCCTTGGCCATGCAACCAAGAGTCACTGCCTTGGCGTGGTAACCAACCGGTCGCAATGTCATACCACTAGGTACCCATGGTCCTAATAGGATGGCTCATGATGAGACCACCTATCATCTGACTAGGTCTGGTTTTATTATTTTTTTCGGGTCCCTCTTGTTTCTTGCTGAGAAGCCTTTTATTGCTTTCTCGAGGATCCCTAGGCAAAGCATCTCGAGGTTTTATTCTTAGACTTTTATCTTTTGCCAACTTACTTTTACCTTCTGGGCCTTTAGCCTCTTCTTCCCATGAGGTAAGGTGCAGTCCTGAAAATAGGTCAACCCAATGCCCGGACAAGAGGGATGGGATAACTGAGCGGGAAGTAAGATAAAGAAGTGGTGCTATGATGGGAGCGAACGATGGTTTTTCAGAAACCCCCCCAGTGGCAAACCAAAACCTACAGATACAGACTTGCTAGGGCACCTTGCCAATCCCTCCAAACATGGTCAAGTGGGAAAATGTAAGATCCAAGCAGTCGTTAGAAATAAAAGGAATCAGATGCATACATTTAAAGGTTTTAACGATCAAATGTGACACATACCATGATGCCTGGACTAATTACCTCATGAAGCAAGAACCTCTTTTGAGAAAGGACCAAACCGATGGTGATGGATGCTACTGTTGCTGACAAGATAAAGACGATGGAAGAAGAAAAGGTGGGCCCTCCATGGCCATGGTTAGGTCAATCCTGCTCTCGATACTCCATGTCTAGGACCTATGGGCCTCGAGACATGATCTCCTAGTTATCCCTGAAAAGTGGGGATAACAGGCCAAGACGATGTGGTGGACGTTGTTGTTGTCGATCAATGGTAATGTGTAAGAAGCGGGGCTTCGTCCGCTCATCTGGCTCTCGACACTCCATGTATTCAACCTGCAGGTCTCAAAACATCTTCTCCTTCCCTAGAAATGGGGGATAACAAGCCCCACTTCTAATTAAGTTTTGTTATGTTATGTGGACAAAACGCTAGGCCTAGCCTCATATATAAAGGCTAGCATTCATTTTCATTTTGGATCATGACTTTTCACCTCACACTTGTGAGGAAGACTTCTGAAATATTCGATATTTCATCCCTCTTGGGCTCTTTTCTCTCATGCGCTAGTCTTGGAGGAGTTTCTTATTGAATTTCTCGCTCATTTGGACGGATAATTTCTGTAATTAGGGTTTGAATGCTCTTGGTACTTAAATGAAGTAAGTAATTTTCTACAATTTTATCTTTTCTTGCTATTGTTAATGGTTAAATTGCTATCCTGTTGTAAGTATTCTTGTTTTGTTGAAACCCTAAGTGGAAGACATAAGTGCTTCTCTTCCTCAAAAAGTTTTATTTGTCCAAGTTTGTAAAACGTCCTTGCTAGGGTTAAAAGCTTTAGGCCCAAAAGTGCTTGCACTTTATGGTTTTAACCCTAGCCTTTGATCCTTGACCTAAGTGAAGCTAAAAGAAGGGAAAAACACCACCTAGGGCCCAAACGTGCTTGCACCCTAGATACCTTCTTCCTCAAAGTCTAAATCTAAAGGCCCAAACATGCATGCACCTTAGGGTTTAGACTCTACCTCTTTAGTTTCATCTAGATCAATCTTTAATTTTAATGCATTTGAGACCCCATAAGACCTAGAGGACAACGAAACCGATCTTAGAGTGTTCTTGTGGTAAAAGTAGTTGTTAAAATCAATATTCACCATCTCTCGAACATCCTACTAACATTGCTAACCTTAAACCTAGCAAAATTCTATTGTTTCTTGCTACTGTTATAAAAAATTTCTACAGCCACTGAAAACTACATTAAATTGTTGCATACACCTACTTATAAGTGGCTTAACTTATTCAGAAAATTCCTCTAACAATTGGATAATAATATACTTGTTTAATGCTTACTTTTCATGATCAATTGTTATATTTCTGAGCATTATTTCTTGTTGTTGTTGCAATCTTTTATTCACTATCATGTAATTGTTTATTGCTATAATTTGCAAAAGCCACGACAATTTTACTAGTCTAGTGTCTAAAGAGGTCATTACTTCATGGACCCTGCAACTCCTCATTTCCTTCCTAGACCCAACTGACATGTGATCAATATAGGAGACAGTAGGCTTGGCTAATTCTTGTCATTGGATCCCTTGAGATCACTAGGGAAGCCTCCCTTGTGGTGGACCTATTCCATCACTAAAATGAGGGAAGTCACTACTTAGGTAACAGTGGTAGGTTCTTCCATAGTTACACAATATTTGGGGATCTTGTAGAGGGCTTTGCACAAGTACAAATCCTGTGATAACAGGGTTGAAGGATACTAAAAAATACATGACTTGGAATGTCTAAATCTGATATGGCGTCCTCTTCAAGTGCACAGTCATATCTTAGCTTTTATTGTGAACTCTTTTCCCATTCTTTTGTGCAACATGGATCTAAATACCTTCTAGCATAATTAGTAACCGTACGAGGCTTTGACATTACCAACAATAGATATATACACATATGTGGCTCAAGGCAGAGCTTAAATCCTAGAGATTTCCCTTAAAGGTGTAAAATTATCAGTTTGAGTGAATCCTCAGATTAGCATGCAAGGGCTGTCATTTTCAGTACTACTCGCTCACAAAAATAGTAAAGTTATATGTGTAACGGGGTTGTGGCAAGTTGCAATAACAACCTTTGATCATGTGAGCAAAATATAAAAATATGAAGAGAAGGCCATCCAACAATTATGATAGTACCAAACCATAATTCAAGAGCATGTTAGCATCATCATTCAAGAGCATGTCACCATCATCACCTAAGTATTAAGGTATAGCATGAAAAAGAAAACATGCACCAGATAACCTAGCACAATACCCATCTCAAGAAAACATATAAGCATCACCCATGAAGATCATCCATATGTGTGATAAAGATCACACTTGTTAACCCTCATACAATATGAGGGATAACATGTCCAATATATCACAAGATCATAGTGAGATATCATTATTTATAGCATGATTCAGAAGGGCCCCTTATAACTTAATCCATCTCTTTATCCTAGCCTGAACCAATGATCAAAAGCATGAGGTTCCATGCCAACACACCAACCAAGGATATCAAGGTCACTAGGTCAATGAGAGAGTGCATATCCTCGCATTATTTCAAGAAACAATGACCAAACTACATGAATCCATACAGATCCAAGAATGTCCCCCAACATTGATCAAGAAATCAATCATTCATTACTATATTTTTCTCGGATTTAGAAGATCTTTGACATACTATACCTACACTAGGTCTATGAGAGAGTGCACATCCTCACATTCTTTTGAGAAACAACGACCAAACTACATGAATCCATAGAGATCCAAGAATGTCCCCCAAGATTGATCAAGCAATCAAGCATTCATTACTAGATTTTTCTCAAATGTTAGAAGATTGTTGACATATTGTACCTAGGCTTCCCCAACCAAGTCCTCTTATCCCCCACAACTCCCTAGAGAATACCATGAAACTTTGCAATGGTATTATCATGATGATTGATAAAGATGGATATAACACCTCCTCCTCCTCTATATATACCTATGGTCTAGAGTACTGGCCCCCCTCTTATCTCCTTTTTCTTTTGCATAATGATGTACTCATCTTTGGTTTTTGTATTGTTTTATTGATTTCTACTTCCTTTTTTATTTTTTTATTTTTCTTGTTTTTTTCGTTTTTCATGTAATGCATTTCCTTGGGAAACCTACTAGGCACTTCCCCTCATATCTAGGATGGTACCCAAGGTAAATCAAATATATTCATTTCTACTTCCTTATATGTATTTAATTTTTCCTTAGAAGTAGCCTTGGCACCCCCACATCATCATCGTGGCTTGTTGTACTCTCTAGTCCTTCTAACCTACTTGGTCACCTATGGAAATTAAAAAAGTTATCATATCTTATCTACTACAACTCCCTAAGGGGGTGTGAAATCATTGAGAGGGGTCGCGAGAGAATGCCAAATTGTTCCATGACTCAATGAACCCATTGAAGAAAACAAAGAAAAAGTAAAGTGCCAAAAAGAGAGCAAGGTAAAAAGAAGAGGCCTAATGGAGGTGATGTGTCAAGGTAAAGTTGTATAGGCTTCTTGACTTTTAATAGTGATAGCAGGATGCAATCCCACCTATAAGAAAGGAGGCTTTGAAACCACTCCATTTCCGAAAAGGTTGTAGCAGGAGGTTCCCTAGAAAAAGTGAAAAGGCTACAAAGAAAGCAAGTCGGGGGGCAAGAAGGAACACTCATAAGGGAAAGGCGAAGTGAGGATAGAAACTTGCAACAACAATCACATAGCAAGGTCCAAGGGATCAAGACAAAAGAAAAGAGCCTCCAACAATATGGTTGGGAGCACATATATCACAAGTGGGAATATAAACGAGGTGGGTAGGATAACCTTGAATCCACCGACCATTCAGAGTAAACCCAATTGACATGGTGAGTTTATATACTTATCTCAATAAATGTTATGTCTATTAAGTAATTATATGAATAAGTTAACAAGTGGATAAAGAACACATATGTCACAAGTGGAAATTGAAACGAGGTGTGTGGATAACCTTGAATCCACAAACCATTCAGACGAAACCCAAATTCAATTGACATATTGAGTTTATCAACTTATTGACTTACCCTGTTATATTTAAATGATATAAAAATAAACAATTTTTCATAAAAAAAATATAATTATTATTGATAATGAGAATGATCTACATTCATTTTGATATCATTTTAATTTCATATTTATTAAGTAATTATATAAAAACTAAACTAAAAAATAAACAAAGAGTAAAGATAATTATTATCCATGTGATAACATTTCAATCATATTAAATTACACATACACCTCAACACTATTATCGATGCAAATTCCATTCAATTTAAAATTATATATATATATATATAACTAAATTTACCATTTATATTCATAATTCATTTAAACCTATTACTATTTGTATTCATAATTCATCTAAACCTATTATTAAATATAAAGAAAAATAAATTTATTCTAAACAAAGTCATAACTTTCATATACATTTATAAGTATTATCCACATAATGATATCTTCTCATTTTAGGTTGTACATACATCTTGATTCTTTTATATAAATTACAACACAACTCAAAATAATATATATTTTATTCTATTTTTTAAAAACTTTATAACTTTAAAAGTTACCTAATACTTATAATTTGTAATATGTTAAATGTAAATAGTTCATCACTGTTAAGTGTAAAAATGATGTTAAGTGTAAAAATGAGGGAAACTAAATTTACTTTAAAACAAAATCATTTCTAATCTACAGTTGTAATAAATAATCAACTCACACAGGGTCAAGCTCGTCAAGGTTTATAAACTAAAATTAATCTTAAAAACTCTAACACCTTAAAAGCTACCCAATGCTTATAAAAATCATTTCTAACCTACAACACTGTAATAAATAACCAAGTCACAGAGGGTCAAACTAGTCAAGGTTTAAAAACTAAAAAAAAATTATCTTCCAAGAAAAATAAGATGTTAAAATGAACAAAATCAAATCTACACCATACACCCAAGTCACAGGGTCAAACTTGTCAAGGTTTAAAAACTGAAAAAAAAAATAATCTTAAAAACTCTTTTTAAAAGCCACCCAATACTTGTAATTCATCACATGTTAAATGTAAATAATTCATCACCTGTTAAAGTGTAAAAATGAACGAAAATAATTTTGTTTTAAAACAAAATTATTTCTAAATGTAAATAATTCATCACCTGTTAAAGTGTAAAAATGAACGAAAATAATTTTGTTTTAAAAGAAAATTATTTCTAATCTACAACACTGTAATAAATAACCAATTCATACAAGGTAAAACTAGTTAAGATTTAAAAACTGAAAAAATTTAGTTTTTCATTCATGAATTCAATAAAAATAGCAAATATCAAAAAGTAATTGTATAATTCAAAATCTCATAAAGGGTTAGAGACTATGTACCTGAATGGCGCAAAACCCTTATTCTTCATCTGTGTCATGTCCAGAAAAAAAAAATTATAAATAACCAAACTCACCCAACAGTTTAGGGTTAAAAATAAATAAAAAATTATTCTAAAAATAAAATGTTAAAATGAATAAAATGAAATCTATATACCTCTATCACAATAATAGATCGTGTGCTAGCCAGCTTTGCTTAGTCACAGAGATTCATGTTTTTCATTATTAAATTCTTCTGCCTGTAAAAAATAGTGTGCTAGCCAGCTTTGCTTAGTCACAGAAATTCCTGTTTTTCATTATTATATTCATCTAACCGTAAAATTTTGGTCACCACTCAGGCGTTCAATAAAATCAACAAATATCAAAAACCTGACTCTATGATTCAAAATCACATACGGGGTTGGAAATTGTGTACCGAAATTAGGCAAAACCTGTAAAAACTGCACATACAAAATTCAAATGATACGAAAACTAATCACATACGGGGTTGGAAATTGTGTACCGAAATTAGGCAAAACCCTGTAAAAACTGCACATACAAAATTCAAATGATACGAAAACTCCACAAGAGATAATTGACTTTATTCTGTCATGTCAGGAAAAAATGACAAAAAGGGAGACAAAATTAAAGAGATAAGAATGTGTCCCTGCATGCCAGTAGCCGGAGACGAGGAATAAGAAAAGATTTCCTCAACTCCTGGACAAAATATTTAATCAAATGTACTCTTCTCCATCTCCATTTAGTCTTGCCAGCGTTTACGCTTTATCGAAATCCAGTATCATGAATTTCATCGATCTTTTCCTCTGCATCTGGTAACAAAGTAAAATCGTCTGCCAAACGATTCAAACATGAAATGAATGAAAAAAATAAAAAAATATCAATCAATTAACCAAATACAATAAAAAAAAACGAGAAAATGGAAAATCAAATCAATATAAATAACAAGATTTTTAAATAACAGTTTTAGTGGTTAATGTTTTCTTTATATATGTCTACATCATGCAGGGTTCGTTGTTTTCTCTGTACCTTCAGGGCCAAGAATCTGTACTTTCATGTCCAAGAATGAGGCGAAGATTGGATGTAAGAACAGCATATCAACTAACTCCACAGAAAATAATGGACTCCATTCTTCATCTTTGTCATCTCATCTCTATAATTTCACTGCAAATCAACCAAACACTGCAAGAGAAACCAATTTCGTGAAGATATATTTTCCAGTTTTACTAATTTCGTAAAGATTTGGAAGTGTTTATATTTGAGATAAAAGAGACACAATGAATACGTGCAAGCTGCTAAGGGGACATAAAAATGAGTTAACCACTTATACTCATGCATGCGGGAGTCGTACCCGGAACCACCTGAAAAACGAACCAATACGGAATGCGTAGTAGTTTGTATTTCTTAGAGGTTTATTTCTTTTTAAGTTTTCTTTGTTTTTTCAATATTTTATAAATACAGATTAAGTTATCTATGCATATTTTATAAACATAATACATATTAAGTTATCTATCTATATTATCTATGTTCTGTGTATATTTTATAAACATAATACATATTCAATTATCTATCTATGTTCTGTGCAATTTATAAACATAATACATATTAAGTTATCTATATATGTTTTGTACATATTTCAATAATGCATGTTAAGTTATTTATGCATATTTTATAAACATAATACATATTAAGTTATTTATCTATAATTTGCATATTTTATAAACATAATACATATTAAGTTATTTATTTATAATTGTCCATATTTTATAAACATATATGAATTTATTTAATATTTAAATAATTTTAGATAATTATTATTAATATAGATTTGTTTTAAATTATATATTTAATATAAAGTATAATTATTATTGATATATATTATTTTAATATTATATTTATTATTGATAATATTTATATATATATTTTAATTGCATGTTTATTAATTAATTATATGAGTAATTAACAAAGTTTATAAAGAGCATATATGTAACAAGTAGGAATTGAAATTAGATGGGTAGAATAACCTTGAATCTACCAATCATTTTGACTAAATTCAATGATATGGTGAGTTTATCTACTTATCCCAATAAATGTTGTCTATTAAGTAATTATACATCAGTGAGTTAACAAGTAGATAAAGAACACATATGTCACAAGTGGGAATTGAAATTAGGTGTGTGGATAATCTTGACTCCACCCACCATTCTAACAAAACCCAAATTCAATTAACATATTGAGTTTATCTATTTATTAACTTATATAATTGGATTTAAATTATATAAAAATAAACAATTTTTCATATAAAATATAATATAAATAACTATTATTGATAGTAAAAATGATTTACATTCATTTTGATATCATTTTAATTTCATATTTATTAAGTAATTATATAAAAACCAAGTTAAAAAAAAAAAAAAAAGAAAGATAAATATTATCCATTTCATAACATTTCAACCACATTAACTTATACATACAATATAACTTATACATACAATATAGTTGATGTAAATTCCATCCCAATTTAAAATAATATATATTTTATTTTATTTTTAAAAAATGTAACATCTTAAAATTACTATTTATATTCATAATTTATTTAAACCTATTATTATTTGTATTTATAATTTATCGAAACTTAAATTAAATATAAAAGAGAAAAATAAATTTATTTTAAATAAAATCATAATTTTCATATGCATTTATAAGTGTTATTCACATAATAATATCTTATCATTTTAAATTATAAATACACCTCAATACTCTTAAACAAACTCCAACTCAATTTAAAATAATATATAATATATATATTATTTTATTTTTTTAAAACACCTTAAAATTACGGATAACCCATAATCCATTCATACTGTTTTCATTTAGGTAAAATATGATTCATTTAGATAAAATAGGATTGTGGCGGCCAAGATTAGGGCCTCTTCCCTACGTGTTTGGTAGTACGTAGTATTTCACCACCTGATCATCGGATGTTATTATGTTTAAGTACCATTTCACCACCTGATCATCGGATGTTATTATGTTCAAGTACCATCTGTACAGGTAATTAGACCTATGGTTAATATGAGGGTATTTTTCATACATATAAATTTATTTTAAAACAAAATCATATCGAACTTACATAAATTTATTTTAAAACAAAATCATATCGAACTTACAGGACCGTAATAAATAACCAAACTTACCGTACGCAAAACTCCCCGGATCGGAATAAATAACCAAACTCACCGTCCGCAAAACTCGTTCAGACCGATAAATAACCAGATCGTAATAAATAACCAAACTCACATTACGCAAAAAGCAAAACTCGTTCAGGGTTAAAAATGAAAAAATAAATTAATATTCCCAGGAAAATAAGATGTTAAAATTAACCAAAAAATAGAAATAGATTCTTGTTTTTTATTATTAAATGATTCTTTTTCTTTATTATTAAATTCATCTGACAGTAAAATTTTGGTTACCATTCAGTGATTCAATAAAAATAAAAATACTCAGGAATTCAATTAAATAATAAATATGGAAAAACTAATTTTATAATTCAAAAGTGCGTACAGGGTTAAAGATTGTGTACAGTGTTAGAGATTGTGTACCAGAATGAGGAAAAACCCTCCGCACGAGATAATGGACTTTATTCTTCATCTCTGTCATGTCAGGAAAGAAAGGACAGAAAGACTTACAAAATTAAAGAGAATGACATACAAAATTAAAGAGAATGTGTACCTGCATGCCAGTTGCCGGAGACGAGGTTATACGACCACTGCGAATCCAGAAATAAGAAAAGATTTAACTCCGGGACAAAATATTTAATCAAATGTACTCTTCTCCATCTCGTCTCGCCAGCATTTACGTTTTCATTGGTTTCATTGATCTTCTCCTCTGCATCCGGCAACAAAATAAAACCGGCCGGCAAAACAATTCAAACATGCACAAGGAAAAAATGTGTACCTGCATGCCAAAATTAAAGAGAATGTGTACCTGAATGCCAGTAGCCGGAGACGAGGTTATACGACCACTGCGAATCCGGAAATAAGAAAAGATTTAACTCCGGGACAAAATATTTAACCAAATGTACTCTTCTCCATCTCATCTCGCCAGCATTTACGCTTTATCGAAATCCAGTAAGGTTTTTATTGGTTTCATTGATCTTCTCCTCTGCATCCGGCAACAAAATAAAACCGATCGGCAAAACAATTCAAACATGCACAAGGAAAAAATGAAAAAGAAAAGAAAGATCAACCAATACACCAAATAAAAAATAAACCAACAGAGAAAATGGAAAATCAACCAGCATGGCCAAGCTACAGATCAAACAAATGACAAGAAGAAGAAACAAGACAAGCTAATGCCGAACACCAAAAAAGTCGACATGAAACTACATATGTGTTTGTTTTTGAAATGGTTTTATATACGCTCCATTTCCAACGGTCACCGACTATCCTCTGATATAAATTATTTTTAAGTTTTTTTGACGCCCGCTTTTTTCTGATTTCAAATCCACCGCCGATGCTTTGGCAACATCTATGTCAAATTACAATGTGCAGAGATTCTAATTTGAAAGTTCAATTCTAAAGATATATTTAATTAGACAAATTTTGGTATTGTTTCAATTCAATCGTTCAACGCATTTTAATAAAATTTTCAACCATATTTGTGTTATAACGAGCTATGTTGTCATATCCATATTTGTCATTATCATTTAGTAAAAAGTAAGCTCAACCATACCCCGCTCGGAAATATTGCAAATATTTCATAGTACCATGAAATTGGTTATATTTCTGTGTAAATTGCATTATTAAGTTTTAATGTTAGAAACATGGATACTAATGATTTTAGAATTAGAATAAGAGAAAGAATTTTTATTTTTTTTTAATTTTAATATAATAAAATTTAATTTATTTATATATTAATATTTGTTAAAAATTAAAATTATCCTCAGAATTTGTCTGAAAATCCACAGTGTTGATGACATCTTGTCGTCGACGTTGGATCCATAGCAGGATCTATCATCACGACAAAAAAGTCTGAGAAAAATAGTAAGAGAAGAGCCTTTATTAAATAGTGATGATGCGGGTGAAGGAGATACGTTTGACTGAGTGAAACCCTTGTTTTAGGAGAAAATTAGGGTTGACCAGAGGTTTTGGTAAAAAATATTAATTTTATGTTGATTAAGGGCTAGATTAAGGTTAAATTAGTGATGAAACCCTAGAATTGAGGGAGTTCATAAA
Organism: Picea mariana; assembly: GCA_032191745.1. Taxonomy (NCBI): domain Eukaryota; kingdom Viridiplantae; phylum Streptophyta; class Pinopsida; order Pinales; family Pinaceae; genus Picea; species Picea mariana. The sequence continues at coordinate 97,990 of JASDQU010502803.1, read as the reverse complement.
AACTCAGCCAAAGTATCTCCTTCACCCGCCTCATCACTATTTAATAAAGACTCTTCTCTTACTATTTTTCTCAGACTTTTTTGTCCTGATGATGGATCAACACTGTGGATTTTCCGACAAATTCTGAACATAATTTTCACCACAGAAACTTAAATGAATAAAATTATCATGTCATTATCATTTAGTAATACAAGTAAGCTTTTCATATTACCATTATATTGTTTATATTTTTTTATAAATTGCATTATTAAGTTTTAAAGTTGGAAGCATAGATATCAATGATTTTAGAATGATTTTTTTATTTTTTTATTTATTTTAATATAATATAATTTAATTTATTTATATATTAATGTTTGTTAAAAGTTAAAGTTATCAAAAGATTAAAAGGAAAATAATATGTAAAAATAATTAGGAGAAGGGAAAAGTGTATTTCAAGCGGAAAATGATATAAAATAAATAAAAAGAAAATAAATACAAAGCACTAGTCCAATAAGATGGGGGGTAATGAAGAAGTTCAAGAAGGAGAAGGTTCCTTAGCCAAACCTTGTTGTTTTAGAGAAGCACTTTAAACGTTCAATGGAGCGAAGAAATGCATGATGGGTGTGAGGTTGTGGCACTTATTGTGCTTATGATACATCGTAGATCTATCATGTGAACTTGTAAGTCGGCCATGGGGACTCTTCCTCATGGGGTCGGAGCACTAGAAGTAAGAGGTAATCAACCTAGAGTATGTTCGTTTCAGGAATTGGCCTTTGATAAGTCGTCAATGAAGGTTGAACATCTCTTTCAGAGGAAGAGAGTTAAGCATCTTTGGTATTAATAAGCCATGAGAATCTAAAGAGAACCAAGTGAATCTATGAAGAGACAAAAGGATTGTCCTCTAATATCATAATAGGGAAAAAATCAAAATACAAAAAGGTCATTACTCTCGGGATTTAAGGAGATGATTTGTGAAATATTCTTCTCTCGATGAATATGGTGATCAGTATCATTGCAAAGATAATGGAAGTAAACTCTAAGTTGGGAGAGAGGGACCCTCATGATGCAAAGTAACGAGAGTCTTACGTACCCGAGCATTGAATGAACCCATCACTACACCGAAGATATTAATCTAAGTAATGTTGAAGTTTGGGAGAAAGAACTTCTCTAGCTCAAACCATGTGGACCGAAGGTAGACTCTATAGATCTCACTACGAATACCTTTGTTTATCTCTCCCTTGGAGAGATAAACAACATCCATTGAAAAGTTATGCGGGGGTGGTCTGTAAATATCAAGGTCAATGAGGTGAAGCAATGAAGAGGTTCTCACATACCAATATGAATCAATCCCATGTTCTGCGTACTCCATAAGGATTTGAGAGCAAGATACAGATATCTAAGAAGATCACTTTATGAGTGTCCCTTCCATTTTAGCCTTATATGATTCATTGTTACTAGAGGAAACATCATTGAAGCAATGAGTGGGACTACGTCAAATTCTGCAAGAATAATATCACGAGGGATTGATATCTTGACATGAAGATGTTTGGATAACATTGTTACAAGTAGTTTCTCTCTGTCGTTTCAAACTACTTTACAAAGGTATTTTCCCCAAATATCACATTGATACAAGAGGGTAGGTGTGGGCAATGAGTGAAAGAGACGAATCTTTGAAGCTTAAAATGTTTATTTTCAAGAATAGTGAGCAATGCATATCTCTTCCTTAATCTAATCTTTACTACAAAAATTAAGATAAAATATGATTAGAAAAAAGAGGATATCCAAATATACACATGAAAAGTCTACTTAACCCTTATACATTTATAAAACACTTTTAAAAACTTAAAGATTTAAAATAAATGTTCAACTAATAATCATCTAAATAAAAATACTTATTATTTTAAAGAAGCAAAAATCATTAAAAAGTGGCCACAATCATAAATTGTTTACTATTTACCAAAAAAAAAAAACATTATTATTTCGAAAACAGGTTATACTTTTTATACTATTTAAATAAAAACATTATTATTTCTAAAACACATTATACTTTTTAACATATACTGGTTAAAGGTATTTTTGCTTTGGATAATAAATTTTATAAAAATATTTTCTTTATCACATAATTCTTCTAAAATAAAAGTGGCTTTTACTTTCAACAAAATTTTTGTTTTTAATAATTTGCAATGCGTAAATGTTTTGGAATTTAAGCGTAATTTTTAGATAAGTTTAGATAAATGAATTTTTTGGACCAGTCATAAAATAATTTTTATTTTAAAAATTTGATGAGACAAAGTGCTTTAATATAGAGGGAAAGCAAGGGAAAAAAGGGATAACAATCAAGTATCCCTAGGCATTCTTTATGTCCGGTCAACGTGCTCGAGTAGGCATTTCCTGTTGTTCTCAAGCAGTGAAGCCTCGCTACCAACCAAAGGAAGAAAAGATCTCTCAATAGTCTATTCTCCTTAAATGTTTTCGGCCAGCTAGGAAGCTTCGTTGTAGCAATAGGTTGAAACGTTTTCAGATTCCATTCGTTCCCCCATGTCACAACTTTTCATTTTTTATTTTGAAGGCTTTATGCCTCGTCGTGTTATTTACCAAAAAGA
>JASDQU010502803.1:65263-78023 GCA_032191745.1 Picea mariana | reverse complement strand
AAATTCAAGGGAGGATAAATTCTTTTGATGATGCTTTCTAAGGTATGTTATTTACAGGTCATCTCACCATTTTCAAAATAATTTTTTTTCTAGAATGAATCAGACCATGAAATTGGTAGGCCATTGAGGAAACATATCCAAGTATTTGTGATACAAATTTCAGTTTGTGGGTCATTGTATTTTTGGAGTTACACGCTGTGGAAAATAGGCTTTGTGGATAGTCCTGAAACTAGTCTAAAACAAGACTTTCAGGTAAAAAAGTAACAACTTCTTCATAAGAGATCCAAATTTAGTAAGACCAAATGTATTGGTTAGATTACAATATTTATTATTCTTTGTACAATTTTCAGATCCATACATAAAATATTCTGTGTGGGGCACGCTCTACAAGTTCGCTCTCTAGAATGAGACATAATTCAACAAGGTATGCCATTTTTTCTATAACTCCTTTTCTGAGAGGTTCCAAGTAGTGAAATATGGAGGAATTGCATAAATGACATTGAAGAACATTGTGTACCATTTTCAGATCTTCATTCATTACAAGTACATAGTTATGATTATTGCAAGTTAGGGTTTTTGACTAATCCAAAATTAGTCATGTGAGACTAAAGTAAAGTTTGATGAAAATAATAGTCTCTTGTTGTTAAAGTTAAGGAAGGTTTGTAGGTATGTGATCATATACACCATATCTATTACAGAGTTACAAATCAGATTTGGATGATGAAATTGATGAGGGATTTTGGTTGAGGTACATGTTAGGTACATGGTTGAGACAAGTAGTTGATGAGTTGGCACATACATGAGGTGTATAGTTGATGATGTTGGTAAATCTTGATGAGTCATAGTTTATGTGTATTTGATGCATGATTGGTACATATTTGGTGCATGGTTGATGCACTAATTGATGGTACAGGTTGAGGTACAGGTTGGTGCATGCTTGATGCACTTGTTTATGGTACATGCTGATTACAAGTTGTTTGGTACAGGTTGGTGCATGGTTGATGCACTTTCTTGTCGTACATGTTGATTACAGGTTTTTTGGTATAGGTTGTTACAGGTTTGTTGGCTACAGGTCAATGGTACAGGTTGTTATAGTGGTATATCTTAGAGTGATAGTGTGACAGTGGTTCCATCATTCTACTTCTACGTCATGGAGGTTGGACGGGGTAAGGACAGGTGATTGTATCCACCTTCTGGTTGTAGCCGAAGAACATAGGGGGTTGTAGCTAGAGAATTGGGGAGTTAGAGCTTCCCTCAGGTTGTATCCTGAGAAACTAGGGGGTTGGAGCCTCCTTCTAGTTGCAGCTGGAAAACAAAGGAAGTTGGTGCTTCCAATGAATGTAATTCTTAAAAACATATAAGAAAAATAATTCTGTGGTTTTCTCTTGCTTTGAGTTTCCACGTAAAACACTGGTGTACTTTGTATGTGTGTGATTGCTCATTTTTTCATTGTTTATTTACTCTGTGACTATTGGATGATAATGCTACATTGATATAGCAATTGCATTTTATTGTGAAAAAAGGATTAAATTGCTCTATTATTGATTCACCCCCCCTCTCAGTAATCCAACAGGGGTCAGAATAATCTAGAAGCTAACCAATTATCAAGAATAGGACACCTAGAAAATGTTTCAAAGGCCACAAAGATAGGGGAGATCTCAATGTAGCGATGTGTCACTAATCATTTAATACTTAGGTGATTTTTAGGTTAATCATAGTTAAATCATCTTATTTCAAATTAATGATGGGATTCGATGGAATTTTATGAAAATGGGGTAGATAGGACCTTACCATAGGTTTAGTATGATCACCATGTGTACCTTAGGACTAATTTATGCACGCTATGAATGATTTGACTTATTAGTAGTTCAACCTTAGGTAAAAACCCATAATGCCAAGACTAAACATCAATGTAATTTTTAATTAAAATGGTTTATGTGTTTTTTGAGAAGAAAAAATTGCACAGTCTAATTCATCAATATATTTTATGTTACCATATATACACATGAAGCAAGCAATAAACGATTATATGAATGGTTTAGTCATATGGGCACTAACCCTTGGAAAAATAATTTATGAATATAAATGAGGAGATAAAACTCTACACCATTACATTAAGTACAAAAATGTATAGATCGGAATCTCATGACAATAAGAGGGAAGGAATCTTGACAATGAAATGTTGAAATCAATTCCTCATGAAATTGTAGTATAGTTGTGATGGGTTTATCAAGATTCAGGAACAAAAAAAGGAAAATATTTTTTTTTATGGTAAGATTTTAGTTTATTTAAGAAGATGTGACATTATTTGATTAATAACCATATTGAATTCATTTAAATCATAGACAACAGAAACACCTTATGAGATCGTCATATTAAATAATTGCTTCATTAGAAATACCTTGTTCGAAGCCAAGGGTTATTCATATAGTTTTTCCAATGTCTCCATCATATCCTCCATTGTCTTTTCTTTCGAAATATTGAAAGCCACCAATGCATCCAGGCATAGTCATATCGTTCCTAGTGCCTTTCTGTCAATAACCTCCCATTCTTCATCCTTCATACTCGCTGAATGTTTTTCTTTTCTTCCCAACGATAACTAAATATCCTTCTGATATCAATGATCTTCCATAATTGGTACTTTTTACTGTTAAATTTATCAACCCTAAACTTTCCATCTTCTGTCATTTCTCCCACTTGAACTAGGAAACCTCTTTTTCTACGAGTTACCTTTTTCTTTGATACCAATTGTTAGGAAAAAGAGGATCGCAGAGCAATAAAATAAAAACAGATGCAGAAATAAAACACATAATATACAAAATACAATAAAGACATAGATATAAATGGTTCAGCTAGTGTGGGCTACGTCCACCTAATAAATTTCCTAGTCCTTCATTTATTGTTATCCAACAAATGAAGGGATACAACCTACAACACACCCATGCAATTTCCTCTTATTTCTCTCACATTCTCCTCTCTCAGAATACAATATTCACTCACATACACAGCCGTAAAAAATTCCCTCGTACATAAAAGAGGGTTTCCTTCTAGGTAAAAAATCCCTAATAGAACTTCTATCATTGGATCTATGACCTTATAATGAACAATCTATATTTACTACAAAATTACAACATTTTACAAGACAATATTTCCAAAAATTTCTCTTCGGGGATGCTACCCAAAAACCCTCGCCAGTGGGGGATCCCCTAGTGAGAGATGTGGGGGAAGAAAGCCCACCCACACGCCCCCATATGGAAAAGGGATGTAAATATGGATGAAACATGACTTATGAGTTAGGAAGATAATCGGGTTGCACAACCAACAAAATGAGCATGACAACTGGGGATTGAGCCAAATCATCTATAAGGATATATTTGTGTGCTTCCCTAGCATGGAGGTTGTCTACATTCCTATGAATATGTGTGTGAGGTAATCAATTGGTTGATTTAGTTCTAGGATGAGGAATTGTTATAGGTGGTTTTGCTAGTAATTTGGGTGAATATGAGGTGTTCGGAGTCTAGTTAGGAGGCATACCGTACTAACGATTGTGAGTTTGTAAGAGGATTTCCTTCTCAGTGGTGAGGAGTATGTTGTGGTCTACCAGATTTCCAGGTTGGGTGGACCTGGGCCAGGGTATTTTCCCATTTGTTGCGAGTGAGGGGAAAATTTTGGTTGAGTGTTAATGACTCTATGAAGAGGAATTAGATTTTGCAAGACCACTGGTGTTGGGGGTTGCAAGTAATTTTGAGGTACCTGCAATGGGCCCTGTGGGGTAGGGGGTCATTGTGGATTCATTGCTTCTTTCATCCATTTGTATTTGATAATATGGGGGAAATGATGAGTGTAATGATTGTATTCACCACATAGTGTGAAATGGAAATTGGTTATGAGATTGTTGTTTTTCCCTTGTCATGTTTGGCCATTATTATTTCCTCCTTGGGGATTTTGGTTACCATTATTCTAGTTACCTCATACTAGGGGGTTTTTCTATTGGGGGTTTCCCCCTTGTCCTTGGTTGTTGTTATTTTTATTCTTCCCCTTCTTCCAATTATTACTGGATTTATTAGGGGGGTTTTCCATATTCAATCGTTCAAAGGTTTCAACTTGTTGAATGGGATATGGTTGAATAAAAATTACCCCTTCTTGTTGTTGTCCACGTAGTGGGGAAACGGGTTGAGCAGAACCAAGAAAAGGGTAATACATATTAACTTGATCAGGGGTTCCATATTTATTGTATGGGGTGGATGTGCCACTCCCACTATTGGTGTTTTATAAAGGGGTAGGTGGTGGACCTGGAAGTGGTGTTTGTACCTAGTTGGGTAGTGGTGCAGGTATGTGTCCTCTCATCGTGGTAGTAGGAGGTACCATGAAATATAGTTGAGGAATGGGGGAAGGATAGTATGGGAACCCACCATATGGATGGTGCTTTTTATTGGCCTCAAACGTTTGTATCGACTGAGCATAAGGGTTAACATGGGCCATGGAACCAATCAACCCATCTGCAGGATGGGATTCTCCCAATTTTTTGTGGCTAAAGGGTAGAGGACAAGGAGAATCGAGTAGTATGGATTAAAGGTACCTCAATTGAGAGTAGATGAGGTAAAATTGTTGAGACTTTGATATGTGATATTCTTCTTTAGTTTGAGGTAATGTGGTGGTCACATCTTTGGTTATGACCAAGAGTAGTGATTTAAGGAACCATTCTAATCATTTTTTGGGGGTGGTACAAACATTGCAAATTGTTATTCTCTGGTGACATTCATGAATATGATCAATGATATGGATGGTTGTGGTTTGTTTGAATTTAGAAAGAATTTCTAAACCGGTGTTATGACAGGTGGGGAGTTGAAATAAAGATAAGAAGGCTTTCCCCAGTGATTCAAAGGTCGCGTGGAAACCTGACTTATCATCCACAAACCATTTGGTGGATGAACCAATGAGCGTTCTATGGAACAATATCAAATGAATGGAATTGTCCATGATACTATTGGAAGATCACCATAGGTGAAAGGACATGATATGATTGGTTGGGTCTTCACCTGATTTTCCTTCAAACTTTGAGATGTCATAGGGTAACTTGGTGGCCATGTTGGGAAAAGTAGTGTTATGTAAGACAGGTTCATTCATTAATTTGTTCAAATATGGTATGTTGAGTGATGGCAAATATGGCATGGTGATTTGTGTCCCATCCTTGGTTTGTGAGGGTTGAGAAGTAGTTACTTGCGAGGAAGGTTGGGAACTTGTACCTTGCAAAGAAGCTTGGGCTCCACCTCCTTCTGATGAAGGACTAGTGGGTGGGTTTTTTGGGATATTGTCTCTGAGCAAGGTAGAACCAAGCAAGGTTGATCCTAAAAATATTTCACTCATAGGTGTATGTGATGGTTGAGTTGATGTGTCATCCAAATTGGTGACACGTACAAATATTGGAGGAAGGTTCTGCAAGTGTTTAGAATGAAGAGGATTATGTGATTCTCCTATGATTCTCTACTTGATAAAGATGTGGGTGAGTGGTGATGACATAAATAAATAAACAAGTGTTTTTTATATTGTTGGACTATCTCAACAATGTAATTTGTTATAACCCTATATTTTATAGGATCATATGGTGATTCAGATTTCTTCCTTCGAGGATTTTTTGTGGGAAATGATATTCCATTTTTCAAATAATTTCCCAAAGGGAAAAGTGAAAAAACATAAACAGGGTTTTCCATTTCGAATTATACCCTTATTTGATTAAATTTGGCCATTTTAGCTTAGGAAAATAAAATTATAATGCAAAAGGGGAAAAAAAGCAAGTTTAGCGCTACCCAACGCATAATTTTTATCCTAAGTTTGTAGTGGATAAGACGATTTGTCGTGTAGTGGGTAACTCTCGCACAAATTTTCATCAGAGGCATCTCGATCACCTAGATCAACGGTCCTCATACCATTTCAGACCCCCTCGACCCTTCTGCCTTTAATGGTGTGAGGGGGGGGACCCGGGATAGTGGTTAATCTCCCACGCTTATCTCAATGGTAGTAATTATCACGGCCGATATCAACAGTTCTCGGTAAATCTCGGACACCCTCAACCTTTTTGCCTTTAACGGTGAGGCGAGGGTCCGGAATGACAGTTTCGCCACAACAGGCTGACACGTCACTTCGGGCTTCGGAAGTTCTGGGCTGACCATACTATATAAAATTTCGGAGTGCCCAGGCTCTGTATTGTGGCATATGTTTCCATGTACCTTCTCTCAAGATCAACGACCAAGATCGATTGTCGGGGGTGAAGTTGTGTAGGTTTTAATTTCAAAGGGAGGTCCTGCAATTTAAATAGTGGTTTCCTCTCTGGAATATGTGATGGCACTAGGTGCATTGCGGAATGAAAAGAGGGTTTCCTCAAACCAATTTCTCATGCTCCCTCAAAATGGAAAATTCCTCTCCCTACTCAACACCTGTCCTCCACTCACCATCTCGCATGTTCATACCCTTTTTCTCTTGCCTATCACCTCACCTCCTGTATCTACTTACCCCTCTCACCACACGCCACCTGTCCCATCATTTTCAATACAACATACACCTCCTCTTACCCCTATCTCTTACACTCCCGCATCCACTCATCCCATATCCCTATTTGACACTTGTCCCCATGTCATCCTATACGTAACCACTGTCCTCCTCCCAAAACTATTTTTGACCAGTCATATTCCGAGGAAATTTATAGGATAAAAAAGGAGAATTGTGAGCAACCAAAAGAGGTTTTTTGTCATCACGGACCAAGGAAAAATAACCTCTTTCATTTATTCTACAAGTGTCACGGATTGGGAGAATCGAGAGCATCTTTGGGGCCTATTTTCAGGATTTAGTTTCTGCCTATTTTACACATATTTCTCAAACACATATCCCAGATAGATGGAGAGGAATTTCATAAAAACGAGAGAGTTTTTTACTCATAACAAGATGATCTACAACCCCCCCCCCAAAAAAAATTTACACAACCTTCTCAGATTGTGATATTCAAAGATCCCGTTCGACCCCATTTTTCAGAATTCCGGGGGCAAAAAGTCAAAAGGATAGATGGCAAAGATAAGATATTGAAGGCATAGATCAACAATAGATCCCACAAAGAAGCCTCAACAACTCGAAATTTAATATAACCTGTCTATATTCTATGGCAGAAATCTTTCTAATTTTCTATGATTGTAATAGTTAGTTTAAATTTTCCTAAAATAAATCTTGATTTGTTATGACATGATAGCTTGTAAATAAAATTATAAATACTTGCCATTTCAAAGTATGAATGGTTGGGACCTGTTAGTAGGATAGGACAAATATTGTAAAGCAGTTCATAGAGCCCCTTTAATCAAATTTCAGTAATACTAGACAAGATTTTCAAGATTCATGTGGCATATCTATTTGGTGAAGTGTCTCTTGTGTAATATGTTTTCCCTGTTACATATTGTTTTCTTTCTGAATTATTCAATATAAGATTAAGAGAAGAATTTGTTTAAAAGTACACTCTGTTTATGGATTTTGGATAATTTCTATGTTTTCTACTAGAGGATTATTTCCATAATTCTTAATTGCTCTGCTACAATCCTTTTTTCTCAACTTTTGTTTCACATCACTCAACAATTTCAATAATCCAACAAAGGTGCCTATCTTGCCTTGTAAGTTTTCCCGTAGAACCTGCCTTGACTGAATTAGGCCTCTTTTACTCCATTTCCCAATGGCCTTCCCTTCCTATTCCAACCAACAATATAAAAACCAAACCCTGTACTATCATAACTAGCCTAAAATTCCCAACAAACAAAGATAAATATTATAGAGAGATCCCTCTCTAGGTCTAGAAGGGATAGAACCTTGACTCCAAAGCGGTTTGTTGTTACCTCTTTCAATTTATTCCTCGGCCTGAGAAGTTACAAAGTGCTAAGATAATGGTGGCCATACTGGGGAATGAACATTTCATGTTCCTCAACAAAGTGCTCCATATCATATTACTGATGGTGGATAGTGATCAGACACTAGAAGGTTGAATCATTCACCTGATGCCTCCAATCGATTCCAAATCAAAGAATCCACTGGAGGAAGAACCTGAAACATGGCAAGACAATTTGTAAATATCAGGTATTCAAGTTGGGATTTTATCCAAGACATAATACGCTTTATTTTTAATTATTTATTATCTTTTCATGATCTTGTTCAAGACCATATTGCTGAAATTGATATTTATCATATTCAACTTGATGAGCCTCAAGAGATCAAGACTAATTTTACAGCCTCTATACATACTCATACACCTGTTAAAATTCCAGATAGATACAAGCCTCTTGTATTACCTTCTATACTCCATGATTTCCCTGCAAATGATCACAAATATATTCCTAGGTTTGATGGAGAATATGGTAACATCACTGCTGAGAAACACATTTAGGGTTTTGAAATTTTTCTTGATCTTCTTTAAGTTGAAGAAGATGATGTATGTATTAGAATATTTTCTCTATCTATGCAAGGTAAAGCTAAGGAATGGTTCAAAAACTTACTAGTTGCAAGCATTGGTGATTTATGTTAGTTTGTGAAAGTCTTCCTTGATAAATGGGTGATCAAGATGAATCTCTTTCTCATTTTAGAAGAATATGATCATTTGAAAAGACAACCAGGAGAAACAGTGCAACACTTTTTAGTTAGGTTCAATCAAGTTTACCATTCAATCCTGATGATATAAATCCTCCTCCTGGTTTATCTCTCTTACAATATCTGGATTCCTTTGATCCAAAAATGGAATTTCAATTGAGAGAAAGGAATACCACAACACTTGAAGAAATGCAGAACAATGCAATAGATGTAGAAGCTAATTTGTTGATAAAAAATTCAAAGTTGAAGGTAGAAGAAAAGGAAAACACAGAGAAGTAGCATCTGACATCTTCAGAAATGAAAATAGACATTTTTGCAAGGACAATGGAAGATTTGATGCAAAAGATTATCATAAGAAATAAAATTCTTGTTCAAAAACACCATGTCCCACTGGTTGTTGAAAAAGAAAAGGTCATTGTTCCTAAACATTTTGATGCTTATCCTTGGTATCATAGATCTGAAAATGATTACTTTATGTACTCACTTAATGCCATGGACAAAGATGAAAGTCAAAATAGGTTTGTGGAGGAGCAATCAGTTGATCTAATGTGTATGCTTGATGACATTACTTATATGAATGATCTACCAAAGTATGATGAATATGATGATGACTACATAAAGGTTGAATCTTCAAAGCAACCAACACCATGTTTTTGGGAGGAAGAAGCTTAGTTGCAACAACTCAAATATGACAATCAACTTGTGCATATGAATCATGATAGAAATGAGGAAAATGCAGAAAATTTTCAAGTAAGTGAAAGGTCTTTGCCCTTATGTTTCTCCTCATTTCAATTTCTGAGAGGAATCTATAAGCAAGTAGACCAACGAGTTTTCAATAGTAGGAATGGATAATTTTTTGATATGTCAGTTGAATATATCATCTGTGATATGGAAGTTTTTCTAGCTCCAGAATCATAGCCCCTGAGTTACATTGATTTTAAAAACATGGATGAAATGATGCAGCATAATTCTATACCATTAAGTTTTGATTCATTTCAGTTTTTGAAGAAAAATGTTTCTAATAGCTTAGAAGCAAGGACTGGTAAGCATATAGAAAATCATGTAGTCTCATTGGAACCAATGCAACAATCTTCTTAGTTTCTCTAGGATCCAATAGTTGATGTTTTGGATGATATATGTAGCCAAAGTTTTATTTCATTTGCTAGCTATGAGCTTACAGACAAATATGATAAAAACTTGATGAGGCAACTAGATTCATGGTCTTGTTCAACATGAGTTTCAATACAAATCTCTTCTAAAAATTTGCATTTAAATCAGAAGTTGTATGATGATGTAGATAACATATGTAAAATACCCAATGATGACCTTGAATTTGCTGAATTCTTTGAATACCAAGAAATAGGTCATGTTTATCATGATCCCATAGCTATCTATATGGAAGAGTTTTTTATTTTAGGATTCCAATTAATTTCCAATGCCTCTTTTGTTCCCCATGGTTTCAAAGCTCTATGTTATAAAATTCAGGCTGACAAACAGTTTCAAGGACCATTACCAGAGTTGGTTCTCATGATTGTTAGAAACAAAAAGGGCGAAGTTAGTAGATCAACTACTGGATTGGCTTCATTGGCATTTTTCCATTACCTAATTGAGCAGTAACTTCAACAGATTAGGGTAGGAGTGTGTGAATAAGATCAACTTCACAAACATTCCTTTCAAAAAAAAATTGTTTATCATTTTGGTTTCAGTTTTCAGTTTTAGAGTACAATTCATATTTTAGACTGAATTTCATTCAGTGAAGGTTTGGAGCAAATGATTGATTAATTTTTGGTCACATAAGTTTTTCATGACAGATCAAGTCGCATGTTTTGGGATCAATCCAATGGATCGGGCTACTTAGTCTATGGCATTCTTGGCACCTCACAAGGAGAGCACCATCCCCAAGCGGAGCCAATTTTATAACCCTATATTTTATAGGATCAAATGGTGATTGATATTTCTTCCTTTAGTGATTTTTTGCGGAAAATGATATTCCATTTTGCAAAGAATTTCCCAAAGAAAAAAGAGAAGAAAACATAAACAAGGTTTTCCATTTCGAATTATATCCTTATTTGATTAAATTTGGCCATTTTAGCTTAGGAAAATGAAATTATAATGAAAAGGGGAAAAAAAGAAAGTTTAGCGCTACCCAACACATAATGTTTATCCTAAGCTTGCAGCGGATAAGACATTTTGTCGTGTAGTGGGTAAGTCTCGCACAGATTTGCATCGGCGACATCCCCATCACCCAGATTGACAATCCTCATAGCAGTTCGAATCCCCCTGACCCTTCTTCCTTTAAAAATTGGGCGGGGGATACGAGATAGTGGTTAATCTCCCATGCTTATATCAATGGCGATAATTATCAGTTCCCATATAAATGACTCTTAGGCAAGTCAGGACCCCCTCAACCTTTCTGCCTTTAACGGTGAGGGGGGGGAGGGGGTCAGAATGATAGTTTCCCCATGCCAGGCCACCACGTCACTTCGAGCTTCAGAAGTTCTGGGCTAACCATACTCTCCAATATTCCAGAGCTCCCAGGCTCCAGACTGTGGCATCTATTGCCACATACCTTATCTAAAGATCAATGGTCGAGAGAGATTGTGGGGGGTGAAGTTGTGCTATTTTTAATTTCAAAGGAAGGTCCCACAATTTAAAACATGGTTTCCTCTCTGAAATACATGGAGCCACCAGGTGCATTGCAGAATGAAAATAAGGTTTCCTCAAACCACTTTCTTGTGCCCTCACAAAATGGAAAATTCCTATCCCTATTCAACACCTTTCCTCCACTCACCCTCTTGCATGTTCATACCCCTTTTCTCCCGTCTATCACCTCACCTCCCGTATCTACTTCCCCCTCTCACCACATGCTACGTGTCCCCTAATTTCCAATACCACCTACACCTCCGCTTACCCCTATCTCTTACATTCCCACATCCACTCATCCCATATCCCTATTTTACACTTGTCCCATGTCATCCTATACGTAAACACTGTCCTCCTCCCAAAACTCTTTTTGACCAGTCATCTTCTAAGGAAATTTCTAGGATAACCAGGGTGAATTTTTAGAAACAAAAAGAGTTTTTTTCTCATAATGGAACAAGGAAAAATAAACTCTTTCAGTTTTTCTACAGGTGTCAAGGATTGGGAGAATCGAGAGCATCTTAGGGGCCTATTTTCAGGATTTATTTGTTGCCTATTTTAAACATGTTTGTCAAACACATATACCAGATAGATGGATAGGAATTTTATAAAACCGAGAGAGGTTTTTACTCATAACAAGCTGATATACAAAAACCTTTCCTGGATTTTACACAACTATCTCATATTGTGAGATTCAAAGACCCCTTTGGACCCCATTTTTTAGAATTTTTGGGGCAAAAAGTCAACATGACAGATGTCAATGAGCATAAATTGAAGGCACCAATCAACAACATATCCCAAAAAGAAGCCTCAACAACTCAAAATTTATTATAACTTGTCCATATTCTATGGCATAAATCTTTCTAATTTTCTATGATTGTAATAGTTAGTTTAAATTTTCCTAAAATAAATCTTGATCTGTTACAACAGGATAGCTTGTAAATAAACTTATAAATACTTCCAATTTCAAAGTATGAAGGGTTGGGACATGTTAGTAGGATAGTAGAAATATTGTAAAGCAGTTCATAAAGCCCCTTTAATCAAATTTTAGTAATACAAGACAATGTTTTCAGGATTCTTGTGGCATATCTATTTGGTGAAGTGTCTCTTCTACAATATGTTTTCCCTACTACATATTGTTTTCTTTCTGAATTATTCAATAGAATATTAAGAGAAGAATGTTTAAAAGTACACTCTATTTCTGGATTTTGGATAATTTCTATGTTTTCTACTAGAGGATTAGTTCCTGAATTCTTAATTTCTTTGCTACAATCCTTTTTCCTAACCTTTTATTTCACATCACTCAACAATTTCAAGAATCCAACAAAGGTGCCTATCCTGCCCTGTAAGTTTTCCTGTAGAACCTGCCTTGATTGAACTAGGTCTCTTTGACTCCATTTTCCAATGGCCTTCCCTTCTTGTTCCAACCAAAAATATAAAAACCAAACCATGTACTATCATAACTAGTCTAAAATTCCCAACAAACAAAGCTAAATCTTATAGAGAG
>JASDQU010502803.1:36531-54097 GCA_032191745.1 Picea mariana | reverse complement strand
AATTTATTTTTCCTCAATTAGTCGAATTCTCCATCTATGGTCTCTAATCCTTGTCAATGGACCTTCAAAATTCTCGAGCTGAAGCAGCTCTTTGGTTTCCTACTGGAATCTCTAAGAAATAGATCCATGGTTCTTTGCGAGACTTCACCCATGCGACTAGCACTAGGTGCAAGATTCCTCCACGTGACCACCGGTTGTGACCACAGACCTATCCAAAAGGTGCTTCGTGACCTCTGACCTCAGGTGTTTTTCTATGGGCCAAACCCGATACTCTTGATTTCTAATTTCCTGATCGGAGAATCCTCTAGGCGCTAGCTTCTCCCTCTAGGCTCCTTCAATTGAGACGTTGGGCGATAACTTGGGGCCCAACTACCAAGCGCTTCAGGACTTTGTGTTTTGCATCTCCTGAGGGCAGTCCATTTCTCCTCTCTTAAGTTCGATATGCGAACTCCCTCCAAGACCCAATCTGTGGTCCACACTCTCCCTTCGATAGACTGTTGCTATCAAATTGTGAGTTCGTATCTCAGGTATTTGGATGTGATTCCACCTTGACTCTTTCGATCCTTGATCTTCCGATAGAGTCAGATCAATGGTCCATGACCTTCTGTGATCCTACAGTCTAGATAAACTCGCGAGTTCGGATCTCACAAGTTCTCACGATTCTGCCTTTGACTTTCCTGATTTGTGAGTCAACAAAATGCTGATCTCCTGCCACGTGTCCTATCCCAATGGACGACTAGGATTGCTGTGTCTCCCAGCTCCTCGGGTATTCACCTCTTTACTTCTCCGTAGGTTCTTCCTCTGAAGTATGTGGATATTTGCAACATTTCTTTTGAATCCAATGGCTCAGATTCACCTCACACCTCACCCTTTGCAAAGTTTAGATTACTCTCCCCCAGTTCTTTCAATGTCTAAGTTTTCAAACACTTAGTTCTACTTCCACCTGTCAGCCCTGACGATGGATGGTTCCGATGATTTTGGAACTTTGGGACTTGGTAAATTCCACTCTCCTGTATACTTTCAAAGGGTTTAACCCTCATGCACCTTTCATGGATCCAATGGTTGTTGGTCCTCGCACTCAGATTTGATCTCCTCCCATGTGCTCTTCTAATTGTCTAGACGTGAATTTCAACGGCTTAGATATTTCACAGTGCTCAATCCAACGACCAATGTCGCTCCTCCTCCTGAGATTTCTCTTTCTTCCCTGACTTGGAAGATTTCAGATGTTCCAAAGGCCTCAGCCTTCGATCTACCTCTTGTGAGCCCTGATATATGGGTGTCAACTTTTTCTTTCCCTTCGGAGCTTACGAACTTGAAACAAGTTTGCCTCTTGGACCTCATCTGTGCTTCTGAGAAGCACTCATCTCTTCATAGCTTGGTTCTTAGTGGATCTCGAGTTCCCACATACTCCTTGCATTAATATTATCATGTCAGATCAACGGTCCATGACCTTCCTTGATACAATGGTCCATATCACATTGCAAATTCAGGTTTTGGATGTTTAGTCGAGCCAATGTGCGATTCTCCCTATGTGCGGACTTCGATCTCACCATTCCGACGGTCAAGGAGGGTCCCGATAGATCCTTGGATCTATGGTCCAAATCGCATCGCGACTTTAGGTTTCATATTTCAGAGAATTTTTCCCCTTCACGATGATTACCAACATTCGTAGAACTTTCAAAGATTGAAGGAATCGATGCGTTAACGTCTGCACTCCTTCTTCAAATCTAATGATCATGATAGACCTTGGATCCTCCTGAACAGATCTCTTTTGTTCATCTTCCAATCGAAAGGATATTCCCTTTCTATACTTGAATCTCACTATCCTTCCTGATATTCGTCAGCTATGAAGGACCTAAGAGCGTTACGCTCTTTCTACTGGACTTAACACTTAGAAAAATTTATGCGTACCCCTTGCGCTCATTCATCAAGTCTAGAATTTAAGTGGTTCTCAATTTTTGCTTGCCTCGCAGAGAGCCTGTGCATATCTGCACTACCTCTCATGAGTGTAACATACTCCGTCCTTCAAGGGACTCATAACAATTAGGAGGGTTGACATGCGTTCATGAAACTGTGTCCAAGGTCGATGAACATACAGTTCGTGACTCTAGCTTAAGCCACCACAAGATGTAAGAATTTACGAGTATACAACATGTCCTATCCATGTGATTTCCTACTTGCCTAATTTCACATTTAGGCACATACAAAATAAGGAAATACAATATAAATCATTAAGCAAACATAAAATTCCCTGCAACATTCATAGGATATCCAACTTTAACTCACAGTACCACTTAAATACACAAGATATGTGATTACTTATATATTATAGGTGGTAGCCAACTAATTAACAATGGGTGTTCATCCTTCTAGCCTACCATAGGCTCAAAGGCATTCATTCTTAGCACTCTGGCCACCCCCGTGCCAAGCCATGATATCACCAGGGAACTCTTGTTGTTCTCAAGGATTCTTTTTCTGTTCAGCTTCTGTTCGGGTTCTATTCTCTGCAACTTTCAAATATTTTTCTTTATTATGGCCTCGACGAGGTTTATCAAATGTCCACTCTACATCAAGCTTGTGGCCTTCTATTCATTATCCCATGGAGAGCTCCGTGCATCTCCCTTATGAGCTTGCTCTCTCGTATGATGTCTCTTATCTGGTTGTCTGTGTCTATCTATCTTACCTCCCTTATTTTTGAAAGGTTCCCGACCTATCACGTTCCTTCTGTCAGAAGGAATCTCGGGTTTGTAGGTCTCTGTGGTACTTCAGGCTGACATTCATGGGGGTGGTTGATAATTCAACCACTGGTCCTTTCTTCATTAATTGATTTCTCTCCTTGGGATCCGAAGGAGGTTTGTCATCCTCATCAAGGGAAATTTGAGGTTATTTGGTATAATGAACCCTCTCGTATAGTTTTCACATTCTTCCTCTAGTGATATCATGGCCAATACTTTCAAGGCTTCACCCCCACATTCAGTTATTGGAAACTCAAACAATAATACATTTACACCGTTCCCATGCCGCAACATGGTAATCCTATTTTATGATTAATTACAAGCTGGGGGAAACAGGGTGTTACACACGTAGTTTATTTGGGCTCAAAAAGGTGATAACATTATCTCCATCTACAATGTGGCTCCTTCCTGTGCGGTGCCAAGATCCATACTTTAGGGTGAGTAGACCAATTCCTTAATCCATTCAAATATGTAGTCCAAAAATTAATTCTTCTCAATATAAAATTTTGGATAATGGAATGTTGTGCTAGAAATAATGATGAAAAATAAAATTAATTTCTATAAGGCCAAGAGTAAAATGTAGGGACTTGGTTTAACAAAAACAAAAACACAACTACCTAAATTATCTGGAAAGTAGGCTCACTAAGTGATGTGGCACGACCAATAAAACCATATATGTAGTTTGATGATGCTATGAGACTTGTGCATGCATAGGGCTAATAGGATGCTAGATGTCATTGAGATTTGAAAAATAAAAATACAACGAAAACATCCCCAATGACCTTAAGATGTTTTAATGAAGGGGAAAAACCAATGCAAGAATGAAAAAGCTTAGAGAAAAATTGGTCACTATATAAAGAACAATGTGAATAAGTGGGAATAAAGGGAAAAAATGAATGAGTTAACCATCTCCTATATCTCCTTTACTGCTATACTTTATGGAAAGTCTCCTCCTTTCGTGCTACAACTGGATCTTCATGAAGAGTCACTTCTTCAATGCATTTTGGTTCAGAAGTAAGTGTGTATGATCCGAATTATTTTTGACACGAAATGAGAACGGAGATATAATAAAGAAATGCACAGAGATATCACAGATATTCAATAATATAACAGAAATGTATCAGAGATGAAACCATAAACACAGATATACAGTAATACATGATTTCTACTAATGAAAGAAATGTACAGAGACTGTAAAAATACAGAGTGAAAGACTCGCTTGAATGGTGGCAACTTATCTCTGAGAAGAGATGTGACGGCTACTCGCATTCGCAAGAAGATGATTACAATGAGGCTCTGAAGGCATTTTTACAATAAACAGGAATGCAAAAAACCCTATACATCCAAAAACCTAACCCTAGGAGATGAAGCGCCAAAATTCATGTGGGCCCCGTTTGGGTAAGTTAGTACATCAACTTCCCAGGGTCGTAACTTTTGCATACGATCTCCGTTTTAGGCGCATGATATCCGGTTGGAAAGGTATTGTCGAGGAGATTCATTTTGGAGGAAATATTGAAGGAATTTCCATATTTCTCCCCATTTTCCCAAAAACATCATTTAGGGCCTCAAAATGGTCCTGGAAGTTAAAAACTGCTAAAAATAGTAAATTACAAAAATTGCCAGAAAACGGTTTTGAGCCAGTTGGAAGAACTGGGTGGCCACCGATATCTACCTAGATCGGTGTATGACACATTTTATTTGTCAATGAAGGTACAATATACACATTTTATTGGCTTCCTATATGTAATATTATCCCAAATATTCTCACCATCACCATTATCATCAAGGATACCATAAAATTTAAAACTTATATTTTCTAATCTTTGTGAAAGTTTTTACTCATCTCTAGATCGTTATTATGGTTTCCTTGGAAACCCTTGTTGTTATGGATTCCTGTGGAATCTTCTTTCTTAAGCTAAATTTCCCTTAATCCTTCATGATTAGGTTGAATATTTATGAGAAAGTTTTCCTCATAGTAATTGAGAGCAACTTAATATACTTGTACCTCAAGCTTGGAGAATTCATCACTCTCTTCATCATGTTTAGTTTTTTTTGTGTGCTGAGAATATTTCCTTCTTGGTTAGCAACCTCTATGTTAGCAATATAATCTAATGATCATTCATTAACATCAATATTTTTTTGGAGAGAAAGAGGTTCATTAATTGTCTCATTAGTTTCATGACTAATGATATTCAAATCACCCTCTTATTTTCTTATATCATTGGTTACCAATAATTTTCACAAATAGAGAAATGTGAGCAATTTCCATTGGCCTTGAAAATTTCTTCCCCAACCTGACATGTTGGCCCATAAAATTTCTCAACCTAATAACACCCTTCAAAATTTACAAACACCCCCATTGCATCAAGGTTTAAAGGCCCATTATCCTAAAATTTATGTTCTATATATGAAATGGGATAAGAGGATTCCCTTGACAACTAATTTTCAAGTTTTAATATAACCCCTAAATATGCCCTCTCATGTTCTTCAAATCCTCACAATTCTAAGAGTATCTCATGTAAAAACAAATCCACTAGGTATGGAGTATATGATGAAGCCCTAAATTCTTTCTCATATCCACTTTCCTTGATATAATGTAGATTAGAGTAGGACAATAGTTTAGAATATAGAATGCTACCTTCCATCTCTAATGCATCATCAAGAAGGGCATCTAGATTTGATAAATTCATTTCTTTGAGGTATAATGAAACATGCGAACTTTGGGAATTAGTATAAGTTGTTATGGAAATAGATTTTGAAGGCCTGACATCCTCAGGGATTCCATGATAAGACATGACAAACACATCATTGATTGTTGTTTCACCTTCCAAGTCATCCTTAGAGAATTAAATTATGTTAAAATTTGGAAATGATACTTGTCTTTCACCACCAACATAGGAAATGATCATGTAATTACCCCCAAGTGGATATGGATTTTATTATCAATTGCCTAAACTAGAATCTAGCATTCCCTTCCAAGGAATGTATAAAGATACATATGGAAACATCTGCATTCTCAAGAAGGAGGTTATCAATCAAATCATAAAATGCTATATGATTATTACAACCTCTATATTCTCTTCTTCTAAAATTTGGAAGGGCTTTTAGATATCCATTAGGTAAAGGTTGAATGGTTTTAGGAAATATTAGGGTTCTATATCTTGTAGTCAACTAAGTATTGACATAGATAGGCTAATTTATGGTCATGATGACAACTAATGAAAATGATGAATCATGGTTTTCAACATTAGGGGTATTTGAGCATAAGGGTTTAGGGACAATAAATGGAGAAATAACATCCTATGTCATGTAAGATTGAGATAGTGTAGATTTGAGTAAAAATGTAGTTTTAAAAAGGGTATTTTCCCATATTTGTTTATATAAAATAGGTAGCAATGAGTTTAAGGATGATATTTAATGTAATATGAAATATAATCCTAGAAACCTAAATTGAAACAATAGTGTCAATACAAATCTAGAAATTGAAGAGATATGATTTTCTGTGAGCTCGATCGAGAATTGTGAGATGGATGTGGAGTCACCAGGTGAGATAATTTTTCCTCAAGAGCCATTAATTTCTCACCACAATAATTAGATAATTAATAGTAATGGGAATAACACTTCATTCCCCACTAGAGTCATTAGTAACTTTCCATCAAGCCACAAATCTTCAATAATGCAAGATGTTTTGTATCATTATTCACTAGGTTAAAAACCAAGTAAACAAATGAATGATGCAGACACAAATATATTTTTCATCAGATCCCAAGTATAACATTGTCCCTAAAAATGGCCCCATTTCCTATGTTTTCCACTAGGTTATAGATTGTCTCTCACATAGGAGCCAAATTCCAGGGCATAGTGTGCAATATACACTTTCCTATGCCACTTCAGGCCTTTCATCTAGTTCTCGGGGTAAGGGGGGTACTCTCAGTATTTCCTAAAGAAATATTTTTTATTTACGACCCAAGGATAACCTATTTAACAAATGAAGATTAGTCTATATTTACAAGAGAGAAAATGGTGCATGGAGTCAGTCTCTTTTAATTATTTCAAATAGGAATATGTAGTTGAATTTTAATTTAGAGAAAAATTTAAAATGGGGAAACCAACAATGGTTTTTAATCAGGTTGAATCATATGAATTATTTTCTAAAGAGTGGGAACCAAAGGTTATGTAGCCTATGAAAATAACTCAATTAAAAATATGGGAAAACAATGGGAAAAAGAAACTCCCTATAACATATTCATCGCACAGATAACCAATGGGTAAGAAAAGCATAGTTTCATTACCTTATTCAATAGTATACAAGACATGAAACAAGAGAAAACCAACATAAAAAACTCGAACTTATTATTTAACAATGGAAATATCCTTGGTCTTTATTTCACAATAAATCCAAAGTTTGTTAATCAAATCACAGTTCCGTTGGACACACCGACTACAATGAGAGGGGGGGTGGTGAACACTGTAGGAATCTTTTTTCCAAAACTTCCCCTTCACAAAATGCATTAGTTAGCAATCACCATTTACTCATTACTTATTTTTGTCATTTAAAATCAGTTTAATGTGAATATATATCAACAATATATCATCAACAAATCATCACCACAAGGAACACAAGATGTGTGTACAATTTTATTTTTATTAGGGACTACAATCTTTGGGTTTATCAACAACAACTAAATAGAGTAAAACTCTATAAGAGCACCAGCTCTATAATGCAAGACTCAACTTACACCATCAACACCAACTGAGATGAGGCAAAAATTATCAACATATATTAATTTGTGAACATGTACGCGACTTTTCTTTAGTGCAACACGTGTATGTACGCGACCTACCGATAGTACAACTTGCGTATGTACGCGGCTAGTTTGTACTACAACCTGTGTATCACTTCTGATCAATTAGGGTTTTGTTTTCATCACACACTCAAATCCTCTACAACCTTCAATCACATTATCTTCTATCTCTCACTGTCCAATCTGATCCATAACCAGTCACAACACATTCAAGCTCTCCAGCAACCTACTCATCCTCTTCAACAATACATTATGAATGCTACTCAATCATGTATAACAAATTGACATACTATAGCAATCATATCATCACTGAATCATAAGAGTGTTTCTCACTCCATCAACCAACACAAACCGCATCACAACAACCATACCAATAATGCCTTAAGAATTCACTACACAACAAGCAAGAGTATCCATAAAGACACCAATGTAACCATACCAGAGTTTCTATGGAATATCTGAGCCCATAGAATGCATATATGGAACTTGCTTCAGTCTTCAAGAGCCTGGCATCATCTCAACCATAATTCATCATGACTTCATCCACTGTATGTTCCCTTTCCTCATTCATCCTGTGTATGTACATGCCTTGGATCATTGCAGCCCGCATATACCTCATAAACTAAGGTTTCTAAACTTTTGATACTTTTTCCGTCATGATCTCAGACTTGAAGAAACTTTGATGCGTCCATGAGATCCTCCATATCTCCTCTCTCTCAGAATAGATCTTCAATACATGCTCAAGAGATACACAAGATATTCTTATTCACAAGAGACCCTTGCCTCTTATTTATACTCTCCAAGTAGCTTCCTTAGAAGCATCTTCTAGGTCACTTATCCCAATTCTAGGTCACTTAACCCATTTCTATTCATTTAACCTATTTTTAGGTCACTTAACCTATTTTAGGGTTGACCACTTTCCATAATTAGAAAGTTCTCCATTTAAATATTCCTCCTTGACTTTTTCACTTTTATTTACCATTTAAATAATAATTTCTTATTTGCAAGATCTTTGACATCTTTGACCTTTTGGGGCTTCAAGCCTACATATGAGGTTCCTTCATCTTCATAGGACAATAACTCTCAAACCATGAAGAGTTATGTGACATTCCACATACCACCAGAAATGGCATGACAAACACTATCCATATAGGATAGTTTCACCAACAACTTCACTGATCTTCATCACATTATTCCACATATAAGCATGGGTTCTCCAACCATACTTCTAGGATAACTCAACTGTAAAGCATCTTCCCGTGAGCGCTTTCACCATAAGGGGACCACTTTGGAGTTCATCCATTTGTGCACCTTATCAACCATGATAAGACAATAGTGATTCATCTTTACATCAATCCAACAATGCACCATATACCAATGAAACACATCGATCCATATTCATCTATGCATCATGTATCAATGAAATCTCATTGATCTATATTAATCTATGCATCATATCAATGAAATCATATGCCTATTATTTTACTTGACATCAATCCATTCATATCAAGGACAATACATATTACATTAGTGTGCTATGACAAGACATCAATCAATCAATCAATCCTTTGTCATCAATCAATCACTTGACATCCATTAATTAAACCTTTGGCATCAATGACAACATGATCCAACAATCTCCCCCTTTGGCATTGATGGAAATACCAACATTGATGTCAACATGTAGACAAGGCATGTTGTACATTAATAGTCATCAATCATGTCAATGTGACTATCTCTCCCCATCAATACTCATCAATCACATCAATGTGAATATCTCTCCCCCTTTGACATCAATGGAAAAGGGTCATTGTCCTCTTGGGTATGTTCCCCTTGCTTGAAATCTCATTGGGGCTGCTCCCCCTGCCCAAATGCCTTTTATCTTCACCTAAATATTCTCTCCCCTTTTGAACAAGGGATATCACTCTGATGTAATGTTGAACATATATCGCTCATGCTCCCTCTTTGACCATCTCTCCCCCTGTGACCATTTCTCCCCCTGGAACTATGCCTCTATGCTCTTTCTCGAAATATAGGGCTCTTTCCTAGTATGCATCTGATAAATATCTCCTCCTACAATCATGGGAAGAAGAATTAATCCCCCTATGGGTATGTATCCCCCTATCTTCTTTGTAATATGAACAATATGTTACCATATGACGATCCTTGGACCTGTCCATGCATCAAACTCATTCCATACCAAACATCATGAAGAAAAAGATATATCAATGAATGAACAAATACATCATGTACCAAAACATGTGCCAATAGTATACCAATCATATGCCTCCATCAACATGCCAACCATGTGCATCTACCAATATGCCAACCATGTGCATCTACCAATATGCCAATAATGTGCATCTACCAATTGTGTACTTTTTAGCCAAGTACTATCATCCAAACATATACCATCTATGAGTGTACCAAACCTGTACATCAACCAGTATCACCACTTGTACCAAGCAAGTACATTAACCATGCACTAATACCACAACAAGATGAATCCTCATACATGTATGCCAAATCCACAAAACATGTACCAATCAAACTGCTAGTAGGTGCCTCTACCAATGTACTAGAAGTGTCCTAATCATGCATCAACTATAGATCAAGCTATGACTCATCAACGATATACAACATGATCACCTCATGAAATCACCAACTACATGTCCCAATATGTAGTCCAACCATATGCCAAATGCATATCCATCAAAATACATCATAAGATATATAACATAACCAAGGTACCATAACTTCACTATCATAACAACCATTGTTCTTCAACAGAAAAATAATGCCTCAATCAATACTCATGGGTTAGTGCCAAGCATCCAAGATAACGTTTTATTTTATAGCATCACTTTACATAATCCAATATGTAATCATGAAAACCTGCTGCAAACAATGTCAGAACCTGCAACAAACTATGTCAGAACCAGAAACACAGAGTTATACCATCACATCAAGTTGTAACCGATGTGCATAGCCCTTTTCCCAAGGCTTTACCATATATACGCAGCCTATTGCACATACATATCACGTATGTATGTGACCTATTCAAGGCCAACCTGCGTATGTACGCGACTGTTACCATTGTCACCCATGTATGCTTCAGAAGATAACACACTTGAGATTCCCTTAAGGCTTCCATTCTGCTCTGGTTTTTCAGTCTTCTTCACCCACTTCTGAAGGTGTCCCTACTTCTCAGAACTTGAGCTCTGACCTTCCATTTTTTCAAATATGTCTTCCTTCCTTACTTCATCCCTTCATCTAGTCATGCTATATGAAGTCCTCATCCTGTAATTTCTTCTTGTGTTCCAAAAATCCTGGGATTTGTGGCCAAATCCACTACAACTGTAGCATCTCATGTTGTGACAGTGAACATCAATGTGTCGTACTTGATCACATCTCCAACACCTTATGGTGTTATGAAATCCTCCATTATTTCTCCTTGCATAAGATCTACATTCCAAAGCTGTGTGACCATATTCATTACATGAATAACATTGACCATGAAAAATAATTTCATACCTTTGCTTTGGTGTACATATTCTTTGAGGTGTAAGGATGGCTTCTTGATGTCTTCCTTGCATTGTTATTTTGAAATTTTTTTTGCCTTGTGTAGATGGTTTATTTGCAACGTTGTCTTCATCCTTTGAGAGTGAGGAACTTACCTCATGCTTCCTTGAGGTGCTTGCTTCAACATGTGTAGCTTCTCTCGTGTATTCAAGACCTAATTTATCATTTGGTTATATTTGAATTTCCAAGATCTCATTCAAGATTTGTAACCTATTCAAGATTTTGTTTGACTTCTCTACTTTATTTCTAATATCAACAACTTCAACTTCTAGCTTATGACATGACTTTTCCTTTTTATTTACTTGATTCTTCAATAGTTCTTCTACCCTTTTGGATTATTTAATTTGGGTCTTGACATGGACAATAATTTCAATACTTTTGCTAATCTCATCATCTTCCTTCCTATCTTCTTTTTCATTCTTTATTCTTGTTATCTTTTCTTCATTTTCTTCTAATTGAGTCTTATTACTCTCTTCTTGTTCTTTGAGCAGTTCCTTTAACTTCAAGATGTGCCTTTGACTCTTCTTAAGAAAATTTTTAGTGTTATCCGAAAGATAGCTATAATATATATAATAATGGTCATTGTTTTATTCATATAGACCCTCTTCAACTTTATTTTGAAATTATGATAGTTCTTCTTCTATTCTTTCCATAGGATAACCACCATCAAACTCTACACAAACTATTTCTAGATTTTATTCTTCACTTGTAGAGAAAAATTCAACATCATCACATTTTGAATTATTGCAATCAAGGGTTTGTAGAGATTCTTTACCTTTATTTGAAAAGTCTTCAAGATCTTCCTCTTTTCCAACATCATCACATGATTACTTGCCTTCATTTGTCTTGATGGAGTTGTTTTCAATATCTTCCTTCTTGCTTTGGTATGTCTCCTCTAGCTTTATCTATAGATCCTTGGCGGAAGTGCACTGTCCCATGCTCTCTTTGATAGGGCTTGAGACTCCACTAAGAATGGCCTTGAGAGCCAATGCATCATTCTTCTTTACTTCCCTTTGAGCTGCAAACTTTGACTTGTTCTTCAAGGAAAGTGATCCACCAATGGCTTCCTTCCAAATACCCGCTCCCATTTCCTTCAAATGCACTCTCATCTCTATTCTCCAAGTAGAATATTTTTCCTCATCAAGGATTGGAATTTCATCATCCATTTGTGTTTCCATAGATATCCTCCAAGCTTGTTAAGGCTTATAGTGAAGGCCTTCTCTGATAACAATTTTTGGACACACCGACTACACTGAGAGGGGGGGGGGACAATGTAGGACTCTTTTTCCCAAAACTTCCCCTTCACAAAACTCATTAGCTAGCAATCACCATTTACTCATTACTTATTTTTGTCATTTATAATAAGTTAAATGTCAACATATATCAACAATATATCATCAACAAATCATAACCACAAGGAACACAATATGTATGTACAATTTTATTTTTATTACGGACTACAATCCTTGGGTTTATCAACAACAATTGAATAGAGTACAACTTTACAAGAGCACCAGCTCTATAATACAAGACTCATCTTACACCCTCAGCACTAACTGAGATGAGGCAACAATCCTCAACACATATCAATCTGTCAATAGGTACACGACTTGTCTATAGTGCAGCACGTGTATGTACGTGCCCTACCAATAGTACATATCATGTATGTACACAACCAGTTTGTACTACAGCCTATGTATCAATTCTAATCAATTCGGGTTTTATTTTCATCACACACTCAGATCCTCTAAAACCTTCAATCAAATTCTCTTATGTCTCTCACTATCCAATATGATCCATAACCAGTCACAACACATCCAAGCTCTTCAAAAACTTACTCATGCTACTCAAAAATACAATATGAATGCTACTCAATCATGTATAATAAATCAACATACTATAGCAATCATATCAACACTGGATCATAAGAGTGTTGCTCACTCCATCAACCAACACAAACCACATCACAACAACCATACCAAGAATGCCTTAAGCATTCACTACACAACAAGAATGATTATCCATCAAGACAACAATGTAGCCATACCAGAGTTTCTATGGAAGATCTAATCCCATAGAATGCATATCTGGAACCTGCTTCAACCTTCAAGAGCCTGGCACCAACTCAACCACAAGTCTTCATGACTTCATCCACTGTACGTGCCCTTTCCTCATTCATCCCGCGTATGTATGCACCCTGGATCACTATAGCCCACGTATACCTCAGAAACTAGGGTTTCTGAACTTCCGAGACTTTTTCCATCATGATCTCAAACTTGCCGAAATTTTGATGTGTCCATGAGATCCTACAGATATCCTCTCTCTTAGAATATATCTTCAATACATGCTCAAGCGATACACAAGAGATGATTATTCATAAGAGACCCTTGCCTCTTATTTATACTCTCCAAGTAGCTTCCTTAGAAGCATCTTCTAGGTCACTTAGCCCACTTCTAGGTCACTTAACCCATCTCTAGGTCACTTAACCCATTTCTAGGTCACTAAACCTAATTCTAGGTCACTTAACCTATTTTAAGGTTAACCACTTTCCATAATTAGAAAGTTTTCCATTTAAATATTCCTCCTTGACTTTTTCACTTTTCTTTACCATTTAAATAATAATTTCTTCTTTGCAAGCTCTTTGAATTCTTTGACCTTTTGCGGCTTCAAGCCTACATATGAGGGTCCTTCATCTTTGTAGAGCCATAACTCTCAAACCATGAGGAGTTATGTGACATTCCACATACCACCAGAAATGGCATGATAAGAACTATCCATCTAGGATAGTTTCACCAACAACTTCACTGATCTTCATCTTATTATTCCACATATAGGCATGGGTTCTCCAACCATATTTCTAGGATAAATCAACTGTAAAGCATCTTCTCGTAAGGGATTTCACCATAAGGGAATCACTTTGGAGTTCATCCATTCGTGCACCTTATCAACCATGATAATACAATAATTATTCATCTGTACATCAATCCAACAATGCATCATATACCGATGAAACACATCAATCCATCTTCATATATGCATCATGTATCAATGACATCTCAGTGATCTATATTCATCTATGCACCATATCAATGACATCATATGACCATGATTTTACTTGACATCAATCCATTCATATCAAGGAAAATACATATTACATTAGTCTGCTATGAAAAGACATCAATCAATCAATCAATCCTTTGGCATCAATCAATCACTTGACATCAATTAATTAAACCTTTGGCATCAATGACAACATGATCCAACAATCTCCCCCTTTGGCATTGATGGAAATACCAACATTAATGTCAACACCAATCATTGATGTCAACATGTATACAAGGTATGCTCTACATTAATAGTCATCAATCACGTCAACGCACCATCTACATGTCCCAATATGTAGTCAAACCATATGCCAAATGCATATCCCTAGAAATAAATCATAATATATATCACATAACCAAGGTACCATAACTTTACTATCATAAACAACATTGTTCTTCAACAAAAAAAAAAAATGCCTCAATCCATACTCATGGGTTAGTGCCATGCATCCAACATAGCCTTTTATTTTACATCATCACTTTAAATAATCCAATATGTAATCATGAAAACCTACAACAAACAATGTCAGAACCTACAACAAACTATGTCAGACCCAACAACACAAGGTTATACCATCACATCAAGTTGTAACCCATGTGCATAGCCCTTTTCCCAAGGCTTTACCATATATATGTGGCTTGCTGCATAGACATTTCATGTATGTACATGACCTATTCAATGTCATCCTACATATGTACATGACTATTACCGCTGTCACCCGTGTATGTTTCAATAGATGACACACTTGAGCTTCCCTTAAGGCTTCCATTCTTCTCTGGTTTTTCAGTCTTCTTCACCCACTTTTGAAGGTGTCCCTGCTTCTCAAAACTTGATCTCTGAGCTTCCATTTTTTCAAAGATGTCTCCCTTCCTTACTTCATTCCTTCTTCTAGTCATGGTATATGAAGTCCTCATCATGTGATTTCTTCTTGTGTTCCAGCAATCCCGGGGTTTGTGGCCAAATCCACTATAGCTGTAGCATCTCATGCTGTGATAGTGAACAACAATGTGTCCTACTTGATCACATCTCCAACACCTTATGGTGTTATGAAATCTTCCATTATTTCTCCTTGCATAAGATCTACATTCCAAAGCTTTGTGACCATATTCATTACATGAATAACATTGACCATGAAAAATACTTTCATACCTTTTCTTTGCTGTCCATCTTCTTTGAGGTGTAAGGATGGCTTCTTGATATCTTCCTTGCTTTGTTCTTTTGAAATTTTCTTTGCCTTGTGTAGATGGTTGATTTGCAACATTTTCTTCATCCTTTGAGAGTGAGGAGCTTACCTCATGCTTCCTTGAGGTTCTTTCTTCAACATGTGTAGCTTCTCTCTTGTATCCAAGACCCGATTTATCATGTGGTGATATTTGACTTTCCAAGATCTCATTCAAGATTTGTGAGCTATTCAAGAATTTGTTTGAATTCTCTACTTTCTTTCTAAGATCAACAACTTCAGCTTCTAGTTTATGACATGACTCTTCCTTTTCATTTACTTGATTCTTCAATAGTTCCTCTACCCTTTTGTGCACCACTTTGGAGTTCATGCATTTGTGCACCTTATCAACCATTATAAGACAATAATGATTCATCTTTACATCAATCCAACAATGCATCATATACCAATGAAACACATTGATCCATCTTGATCTATGCATCATGTATCAATGAAATCTCATTGATCTATCTTCATCTATGCATCATATCAATGAAATCATATGACTATTATTTTACTTGACATCAATCCTTTCATATCAAGGACAATACATATTACATTAGTGTGCTATGAAAAGACATCGAGCAATCGATCAATCCTATGGAATCAATCAATCACTTGACATCAATCCTTTGACATAAATTAATTAAACCTTTGGCATAAATGACAACATGATCCAACAAGTTCTACTATTGGAGACTATAAAACTCTCAAATCCAAAACAACCATAGAATTAGTCAAGAAATGCACTAGGGGTTGGGTTTACAAATCTATTTTCTAAGGTTTCTTGCTTCCCTCTATAGATATTTCTAATTAGAGAATGCTTAAAATAAAAACAAGAGTGAAGGTGGTGAGACATGGAAGGAAGAGAAAGCCATTTGTTACTACATAACTATGATGCTCTATGTATCTTCAATTTATAATGTCCTTTGTCTCTATTTTTCCATCTTCTTAGTAAAAAAATAAAATCTCAAATGAAACAACCTCCCTCTTTAAAAGAGAAAATCCTTTTAATTATACATCATTGGGGAAAATACACACCTAATATCTGGTTCAAAAGCATCTTTCGTGCCACTACTTTCTCTTGATCCTTTAATCTCATGGGTTCCTAACTAAAATTTTCATTTATTCATAATTAAGGGTCTCCAATCTTTCTTAATCTTGAAAATCATAGCCATGTGTATGAGTTTCATCTTGCAAATGGTTATGGTTTCTGCATGGAGATCCCTATCCATGTGTATTCTCCTCATGATGCCATCCATTTATTTGGACTATGAAAACTCATTTTCCTATGAATTTGGATTATTTTGGACACATTTGAACTTCGATGATGGGGGATCACTTGAGGAATTGGGTAAAACTTTCACTAGTAGATATGACCAAATTTGCTACGATTTTTCATTGATATTGCCACACTTATCCGTTACAATTTCCACAAAAACCGAGACTTTTTTTTGTCGCTATATCCATTATTCAGGTGTTCGTGGATTCATAAATGAAATTAGCTCTCCACGTGTCATCACCATCAAAATGGGTTAACCCAATGAATCGTCAAAATTATGACGAAACTTAATTGCAATTACAAGGCACAACTGTGGCAATTACGATGCAACTTTATCACAATTGCGACGAAATTTTATGCCAAGACAAAAAATTACGATGTAGATGTTGTATGTGCGACGAAAAACCATGGAAAATGGTGATGAAAATTCGTCGCAATAGCGACGAAAATTTATGTCAAAACCAAAATTACGACGTAGATGCTGTATGTGCGACGAAAAACCATGGCAAATTGCGACAAAATTTCGTCCCTATTGCCACGGTTGTTCAAAATAAAAATTGGCTTCCGACGAACTATCATCGATATTGCGACGATTGTTTTAAGTTTTAAAAACAAAAATAACATGAGATATGGTATACCATATTACAATGTAATATGGTACAATTTCCTTGTAAAATTTGTATAAGATAATTGGAGAATGATAATTTTGAGAATGATAATGATGAATTGATGATGGACATACCTACATCGTTGGTATGATTAGGTGCAGACATGTAGAGCTCCTCTTGGTTTCGAGAATAGTTCATTCTCTACTAAACAGGGGCAACCACGTGAAGGT
>JASDQU010502803.1:0-11249 GCA_032191745.1 Picea mariana | reverse complement strand
TGAAGGGAAATAAAGAGTTGGTCTGTAAGCTAAAGAAGTCACTATATGGTCTGAAGCAATCACCTAAGATGTGGTACCAAAATTTTGACACATACATCCTTGGATTGTGATTTGTGAGAAGCGGGGCTGATCACTATGTTTATTCCAAGTAGGTTCGTAATCACTTCATTTATGTAGTGTTGTATGTTGATGGCATGTTGTTGGTAGGAAATAACATGGATGTTATAAATGAGGTGAAATCACAACTATCCTCCAAATTTTACATGAAGGATCTCGATGTTGCAAACTTCATTCTGGGAATGGAAATTAAAACAGATTGTGCAAACATGAAACTCTGGTTGAATCGGAGAAAATATGTTGAGATGATATTGCAGAGGTTTAATACGCATGGAAGTAAACTGGTCAAGGTTCCTATTCTTATATTTGTAAACTTATCTACAGATCAGTGTCCCAAGACGCATGAAGAAGAAGAGGACATGTCCCATGTTCCATATGCCAGTGCAGTTGGAAGTTTGATGTATTCAATGGTATGTACTAGACCAAACATTGCACATGCGGTGGGAGTTTTGAGCAGGTATATGTCAAAACCAGAGAAGCAGAATTGGAAAAAAGTAAAGAGGGTCTTCAGGTATTTGCGTGGCACTACCAGTTATGGATTGTGCTACCAAGGAAGACCAGGATTGGAAAAAGTTTTGGACATATATGGATTTGTTGATGCAAAATGGGATGGGGATATGGATCGCAAAAGATATACAAGTGGGTATGTGTTTAACCTATTTGGAGGAGCAATCAGTTGGATGAGCAAAAGACAGGTTGTAGTGGCACTCTCAACTACAAAAGTTGAATACATGGCAGCCACTCATGCAAGAAAGGAAGAAGTATGGTTAGAGAAATTTTTTTCAGGTATTGGGTTGGTACAACATGCAGTGAGATTATATTGTGATAGTCAGAGTGCAATATTTCTGGCAAAGGAACCTACTTATCATTCGAAGACAAAGCATATTGATGTTCATTATCACTTTGTGAGAGACATGGTTGAAGAAAAGAACGTGTTGCTGGAAAATATTGACACTTTGAAGAATGTTGCAGATTCATTGACAAAGTCTATGAGCATAGATAATTTCTCCTAGTGTAGAGGAACAATGGGCATTGTTTCCCTAGATTGTTGACTATGTAATCTTGTGAACACCTGTATGCAAAGGAAAAAACAAGTGGGAGAATGTTAGGTATGTGTTATATTCTTTTCATGTGTGTGTGTGTGGGCGCGTCAGATTCAAAAACTACATCTGAAAATCCCAAATTCCTTCTCCCTTTATTTCGTGTGCGTCGGGTGCTTTCCTGGGGGGTCCCAAGATGGGAAGGTTTGGCCCCTCTGGTTATGGGCAACATTTGGGGAAGCTCTCCAAAATTTATTTTTGGGTGGTTTTTGATATTTTTAGCAGTTTTCTAAATTAATCTTGGCTTAAGGGATTAAGGTTTTGGTAGCTATGGAATACCTAAAATATTGTATATATTGTATTTTGAATGGTGAAATTGATACAATGAAGAGTTGAAAAGTGTGGCACCAAGGACGGTTGGTTTTCTCCCGGTTAAGGGTTTCTAGTGTAAATCTTTTTGTATTGTGTGTATGAACCATTGATTAATTTTTGTTTTTCTTAAGAATCTATATGCATTACTTTACTTTACATGTTTAAAACTTACATTTGATCTATGTACACAATGGATGGATTCTTTATTATGTGTTTGGTAATTTCTTCAGGCTTGCACGTTGTGCTTACAAAGATATGGTTATCTTTCCTTTCTATTAGCCTAGCCTCTTTGCAGTGAAATCCTCTCTCTTTATCTCTGCATAATCTCCTTAACATCCATACATCGATTGTTTTCTTCTTAGCCTATCTCATCACTCTTCTTCTACAAAACATACACATAATAGTAACTAGCAGAACAAGACCGAGCAGAGAGAGAACCTCATCCTGGTCGAACCTCTCATAGAAATATCAATAGATTATAACCCTTATTCTCCCATCCCATTACATATTTATACATAAATTCTAGGGCTTAAAACCCTACTTTGTTCATCCCAAAACCCTATTACAATACATAATAGCTCAAGTTAACTTGTTATTTGGGATGCTTTCACCTACATTTCCTTATGCATGCTACTTTTGTACTTTGACTGTTATTCTTCCTGCTCTCAAGCATCCTTCTATATTTAGCACATCGGGTTGCCATCCTTCCTTTTTGTCCACTTTCTTCTCTTGATTTATTATATTCTTTATTCTTTTCTTTATTTTTCTCTTTGCTTTATTCCATTTTCTACACGTTGTACTTTTGGATGCGCCTCAATTGCGTACTCCCTGGTATTCCTTCTTCTTATGTGCACATATTCTATACTTAGGACTTTTATCAAAATTGTATCCAAAACTGCATGTACAACATCCTCTAGATTAGTTAAAATAACTGAGAAAAACCCCTTGGAGCCTAACTGAAGGTCGTAGTTCCCCTTA
Organism: Picea mariana; assembly: GCA_032191745.1. NCBI lineage: Eukaryota > Viridiplantae > Streptophyta > Pinopsida > Pinales > Pinaceae > Picea > Picea mariana. Next base: position 8,742 of record JASDQU010502803.1, on the reverse strand, counting down.
AGGTTCCATCGGGTTTTGATCCAATGAATAAGGTCTCGTTCTGAGAGCCAAAAACCCTGAAATTTATCTATTAGTGAATATTCCTTCACGAACTATGTTTTTTCTCCCACTCAGATGGAGAAAATCATGTATCTTGACATCGTTGCTACTTGAGGAATGCACTTCCCAGGTTCCCACATGTGAGTCACTTTTGGATGAGAACTATCGACTTTGTATCCATGGACTTTTCATTTTCATGTTCCACCTACAAGAGATACTCCCAAAGATGTGGTAGTGGCTCAAAGGGAGGTCACTTGCGCATGGTTTCCGATGGTTCATTGGCTACTACCTTGTTATATGAGGGGGTTGCACCCCCTTCACTACATCCATGGCCCAGTTACTAGTCTGCAGGTGATGGATGTGTATTCACTATCATGAAGAGAATAAAATCTTGTCTTCAGTAGGTGCAGAGTGCTTTGGTCATGAAACCCTATAAATATTGAAAATTATAACCATTACACTTGCAAAGACTAGCTCTTTCAAAACATCCAGCGAAACAAAATTCCTAAGAATGCAAAAATTTCTCTTTGTTTGATTGTATATGCAATGAAATATCTTCAAACGAAAAACTTTTATTCTTTCTAACTTTCAATTAGAATGAAATAAATCAACGTTTTACAAAAAGGAACACGAAGCAAAAATAAACCAAACAAAGTGCACTAAAAAGTTTGACGAGAACTAAAATAATTCAAGTGTCAGAAAACTTGTTCAATCGAGGAATCAAAATTATGAAAGAGAAAGGAAATCATTGTTTGAAAACTTCAAAAAATGAATAACAAGAATCAAAATTCCAAGTGGCTATTCCAAATAAATGAAAAAGACTTCAAAATGAGTTTTGAAATCAAGATAACAATATTTTGGAAACCTGCATGATGAGGATCACACTAATGGTAACATAGACTTTTACCAAAGGATCAGATTATCCCAAGGTAGTCATCCTCATTCTCTAATTCTGAAGGACTTGGAAGCTCAAAGGAGGCAAGAAAAGTTGGCGATCACAGTTCTTTCAATCAAAAAAAGTCATAACCAAGTTCAGAGGACTCTAATGCAAAGATCTAAGTGAAAAATATGAGGAGAAGAAAGCAAACTAAGATGAAACCTAACCTAGAAAGGTAAACGCTCATGTAATGAGGTAGATGAGGCATTTAATATGGGTCAATGACCCCTAGAATACTTACAGGGGGAATTTATTAGGAGATCAACACTCCACAAAATTCTGATAGGGAGTGTTGATTAGGATTTCAGCACTCCGCAGGCCACTATAGGGGAGTGTTGAAATATGGAAATTTTTGAAACAACACCAAATTTTTCCCAAATTCAACAAAGATTAGGAAGAGTTCAAATAAAAAACATGACCATAAAAAATATCAAAGTACAAAAATATTCAAAAGGATAGAAACCTAGGAACAATCGTTCCCTAGTGGAGTCAGTAATTTTCTCCTATAGAATATTTCCCCTACAGACAGGTGAATCTCCCTTGGATAACTAGACCCCCATTGTCCAAGACAAGAAAAAAAACAACAACAACAAATGGACACTAACATTCCTTTGGATCTAGTCTTTGTTTATATAGGAAGATAAGATAGAAGAACTAAGTGTGACTTACTCCTGTTCAAAGGTTGTCCTCGTTGATCTTCAATCTTTGGTGTTGTTGTCCAAGCTTCTATCATGATGAAGAAAGTCTGCAAGGAACAAAAAAACACCTTTTACTCCTACAATATATCATTAAACAAGAGAATATCTATCTATATATGCATACATGTATAAACAACAATATGAAGGAAATAAACCAAGTTATATTAATGGAGAAACATAGTGAAGTACTTACAAACCAACGTTGGTGTTGCAACAACTCCTCCAATCTCTCCAGTCCATCCCTTTCCTAAATGTATCAAGATCGGAATGATGATGATTTGATGAATTATCCTCACAAGATCAAATGTTTGACACTCTTAAATCTTTCTCCCCCTCACCTTGGAATGCACTCATTATATAGGAGTTGGAGGCTTAATCACCATGGAGAAGATCACTCAATAGATCCACTAAATTGGTATCTCCAAGATTATTAGGGAGAAAATACCTCTCAAGTATTTTAGGGAGGAAATATATCTCAAGATCCATGAAATTAGGATATTGGTTTGAGAACATCTCTCAAGCATCCATGAGACTCTCAACTTCTTCTTGAGAGTAGAAAACTATATGTGAGGTGGATTGTCACACTAAATTAATTTCCTTTTTTCAATAAGAATGAATAATACTTGTGCACATTGTATTTTTACCTTCATATGATAAATTTATCCCCAAACATGTCTAGGAATCATGACAAAGAATCCCTGACTTAAGTGTGAGAAAAAGATGTGTATCACATTCTAGGCACCTAGCTATGTCTTTAGCCACTTCCTTGTTCATTCCTGGCCAAAAGTATTGGCTTCTTACAACTGCAATTTTCTTCTAATATCTAGGGTGCCCAACATATGGAACATTGTGCATTTCCCTCAATACTATATTTTTCATCTCTCCTGAATTTGGCACATACATTTTTCCTTTGTACCTTAGGATTCCATCCTCTTTCAATTCATAACAATTAAATTTATGATGTAAATCACCTTCTTTTAATGTTTCTTTTATTTTTACATATTGTTGGTATGAATTTGCAACCTGTAAAATTCTTTCCTTTAAATCTTTCCTAAACATGATAATGGATGAAATGTGCACCTCATGAGCTCTTCTGATGAGTGCATCAACCACTTGATTTTCCTTTCATTTTATGTGCTTAATTTCAAAGTGATACTCACTTATAAATTCAAGCCAACTAGTTTATCTAGCATTTAATGTTGGTTGTCCAAAAAATGATTCAAACCATAGTAGTCCATCCTTAGCTCAAACCTTCGACCCATGAGGTAATGTATCCACATTTTTTATGCAAAGACAATTGTTTCCGACTCCAAGTCATGTATAGCATAATTCCTTTCATTCTCCTTCAATTTTGGAGACTCATACCATATGACATGATCCTTCTAAGTGAAGAATCCATTGATCCCTTCCTTGCATGAATCTGTGCATACAAAAAAATATTCATTTGGGTTTGCAATATTTAATATTGACGCACTTGTCAAAATATCTTTCAACTATTGAAAACGTTTTTCAAATTTGGGAGTCCATTCAAATTCCACTCCCTTCTTTTGCAAAGAAGTGATTGGTATTGCAATCTTTGAAAACCCTTTTATGAATCTTTGGTAATAACCAACAACACCCATAAAATATATTAACTCTATGACATTTCTTGGCATTGGCCATCCTATAATGGCCTCTATCTTCTCAGGGTCAATTTCTATATCGTCTTCTAAAATAATATGCCGCAAGTAGTGAATCTTCTTTTTATAAAAGATGCACTTACTTAACTTGGCATACAACTTTTTCTTTCTCAAAAATTGCAACACCATTCTCAAATGATGCTCATTTTCTTATTCTATCTTGGAGTATACTAGAATATCATCCAAGAAAACAAGTACAAACTTGTCCCAGTATTCCATGAACACCCCATTTATCATACACATGAAAATTGTTGGGGAATTTGATAGTCGAAATAGAACTATTGTGAATTCATAAGTACCATATCTTGTTCTAAATGTCGTCTTGTTGATATCTTATTCCTTTATCCTCTCTTTATAATAACTTGATCTCAAATCAATATTGGAAAATATTCTTTCACCTTTCAACTGGTCAAAGAGATCATTGATTCTTGGCAAACAATATTTGTTCTTTATTATGACCTTATTGAAATACCTGAAATCAATACATAGACTTAAGGTTCCATCCTTCTTATTCACAAAAACAACTGGGGCTCCCCAAGGTGACACACTTGAGCATATATATCCCTTCTTTAACATCTCTTTAAGTTGCATTCACAACTCTTTTAATTCTTGTGTTCCCATTCTATATGGTGTTTTGGACACTGGGGAAGCTCCTGGAACCAAATCAATAGATAAATCTATGTCTCTCTTTGGTGGAAATCCTAGGATCTCCCCAAAAGCATCTTCAAAATATTTCAAGACTAGATGGTCTTCAATACTTTCCACTTTGTCTCTAGCTACCTCTTTCATATGGGCTACAAATATTTGACATCCTTTCCTAAAACTCTTTTCAACTACATGGATGTTATTTTTATAACAACTACAACTCTTGGAATGACTTGAATTCTTCCTTTCTTCCCTTATTCATCAAGACAGGTTATGGTCTTGTTGTACCAATCTAGGAAATAATGGTATTTATCTAGCCAATCCATGCCAATTAGACGATCATATGAACCCAATGGTATAATGTTCACATATACCTTCTTGCAGAGTCCATTCATGTCTATTGGACAATATTTAACCAACTCATTGATCTTTCTCTTCGGCCCCTGTGGCTAGCTAAACTAGCCAAGATTTCTTGTGCTTACTCCTTTGCAAGTGAAATATTTCAACAATGTTAGATTTTATGTAACTATGGCTAGCTCCATAATCAATTAAAATTTCTATGTGGTGGTTATGAATCTTAGATTCCACTTCAATCATGGGGGATTTATACTTTTCTTGTTTTTTTTCCAAGGATGTATAAATATTTGGCATGATTCCTCCCATGTCTTCAACTATTTCATCCTCTTGAATGTTTTGAAGAGTCCTCATTCTTTCCCCTTTGTGAGGAAAGTCCCTATATAAGTGATTCCCCTGATATCCCCGACATCATATAGGTTGTTGCCTTGGCCTTTTCCAAAAATAATATGTTGTCTTTTGCTCATTTTGGGTTAACTATCCTTGTTGATTTATTTGGGAGATATTCTTGAAAAATTGTGGCTTAAATCCTTTTTTTCTTTTCTCCTTCTTACTCTTCATGTTGTTATTCCAAGTCTTTTGGAAGACTGGCATCCCTTTGCTTTTCTCATAAATATGCCTTGATCTCCTTATTGCTTCCTCCAAAGTATTTGGGTTATCATATTGTATCTTGTCACTGTAGAAAGAGGGTAACCCACTTAGAAACCTTTGGATTTTGACATTTTCATCCTTTATGAAGTCCAAATACTTCAACAAATCAAACAACCTCTTATCATACTCATCCATTGTCATTCTTCCCCACTTGAGTTCAAAGAAATATTTCATCTTTCTCTCATAATAATGCTTAGAAAAATATTTCTCTTGGAAATATTCTTTGAACTGCCTCCATGAGACCTTCCTCTCATCAAGATGTTTTTCTTTCTTAAGTCGATCCCACCACATGGATTCCTTTCCTTGCAAGTGGTAGGTCACAATTCTTATTTCTACTCTAGAGGGATAATCATACAGTTGGAAATATTTCTTCATTTCCAACAACCAGGCCTAAGCCTCTTCTCCCTTCCTATGCTCACTATTGAATGTAGATGGCTTGATTTTCCCAATTTCACCTTGAAATATGACTCCCTTAGGCTTCCTCCTTTGTCTCCTCATAGGGGACAAACTTGGGATGCTCCCTATCCCTGAACTTGCATGAGCTCTCCTAGTGGATTTATCTAGGGAATGATGGCACATGCTCATGATCCTTGACTGCCTACCATTCCCATGCTCATTCTTTATTCTATGGGATCTAGATGAGGTCACTTGCATAGAAATTCTAGATACTTTCTTTATGCCAGAATATTTATTGGCTTGCCTCTCCAACATGTTTATACTTTGAAGTATCTCTTCCCAAGCCTTCATAATTTTCTCATTATCTTCCCTATAACTCTGCATTTCTCTCCGCAAGATTTTCATTGTTACATGATCCTCCCTCTCTCTTCTTCCATTATATTTTGTCTCAACGTTTGCCATGCTGACATGTAGCCCTCTAAATTCCTCTCCATGGTTGTAGGACCCTTTGTCATATTCCATGGTTTTGGTTCTCATATAGGAAACATAACTCCTTCCTGTACCTCTAAATTCTGCAAGAAAATGTGCATGAAAATAAGTTTTTGTTTGACAAAATTATATACATACACATTTTTGGAAAACAACACATAAATTTTTCTACTCTCTAATGCCACCAGTCATCCTCTTTTTCATTGACTGCAACTTATGCTGCCTAAATCAATTTTTTGGGTTAATAGTTGGATTCTCCTTTGGAATAGCTTTCCAAAAACTTATTTATTTCCCAATTATGAGGTCTGATCAAAACATTATGGCTATCTGAATATTGCTAATTTGACCCTTTTATTCAATTTTCATTCTGGTACAAATATTCTCAGACACAAAATTATGCCACTTGTAAAAGTAAATCTATCAGGAACTAGGGAAAATTTTGTATGAATCACAAATAATGATTATGACACAAGACTTATAACAACCCTTAGATTGTTATTTTTATGCTCTAGTCAGAAACTACAACAATATGGAAATGACAACTTTGTCCTTTCTAAACCATTTTCCCATACTTAGAATTTTTAGTCGAACGTGTTATCTCCCAAATGCTGCACTTCTGGAAAAATTTCACTAAATGAAATGTGTCTGGCTTGGTGAGTACAAAAAATGTTGAGTAAACAAATTTTTCCATATTTTCCATCCGAGGACATGTTTTCTCCTTTGAAAATCCCCAAAATCCCTAAAAGGTGGCCCAAAATAATGGATTTTGCCCTGTTTTAGCATCCCCATTCCAAACCTATTTCGATTTATTCAATTACTTAATGGTTTATTCCCATGCCTACTTTCACGACTCTCTCCAAGAATTTCAACTAAATCTGGGCCTCTTCGAATGATCTGGACCTAGATCTTTAAAAACCACTAATTTGCATTTTTCTGACAAATCCAATATGAAATGGGTAATGGCCCTATCTGGCATTTCTATATCCCTCGCCACATGATCAGAATCTGGACCAGGGGTCAAAATTTAGCCAAAAAATCAAAGTTCTCAAAATTGCCTCAAAATGAACAGGTGTGTATCCCTCNGATATCGTGATCTGTTCGATTTGCCAAACAGGCAAAAAAAAAAACGCTGACTGGATAGTCTGCACAGCTGACGTGGCAGGGGCCGTATAACTGACATGGGATGTCTGTACGCTGAGGTGGCAGTTGATGATGTGGCAATAATTTATTGGCAGATGTGGGTGAATATATTTATGACACGTGGCATCATTGTGGAAAATGGTATGGTGCCACGTGGCCCAGTCATGGGCTGCCATGTGGCACCCTGTTATGAGTTTCGGTGTGTAAAATTTTATGAGTCCATGGGATTTGAACCTTGGACCTCTACTACAGTCCAAAGATTTTACAAAGGCCACCTTGCCAATACACCACCATATGTTCCTTGTTATATATGTGGGCGCGCATATATTTAAATTTTAATTATTTAAATGTTGGGCGGAGGTTTGGGCTGGGGCTTAGCCCCAGCCCCCGGTTTCTATACGTGCCATGTGACCACGCCTCTTAGAATGGCATACGGGTATGTTTTTTCAAATAGTTTTCCACCAAATACGCCTGCCACTTGTCACACTTGCATGCACCCATGGCATTGGAGCCCCTTTTTGCATGTTAAGACTTGGCCACATGGCCCCATGCGCCCAATGCCTATGCAGTTAGGTGGCTTAGTTCCCTAACCATTCGACAGTTTTGCACGTTTTGTAGATTTGTGTGCCCAGTGCTAGTTTTTAGCATGAAAATGAGTGCAAAGGCTAGGTTGGACACACAAAGGTGTGTTTTGGCGAACCAGAGACAACAAGCTTGAAGAGGAAAATGGCAGGAGGCCTAACTTCTTCATTGTTTGGCGAAATGAGGTGCCGAAAAAGCCAAGCTAGGGGTTTCTGGATGTTCTGAATCCATTGGCACTATTTTCAAAGGCATTTGAAGACTTCTTTTGCAGGTTCTACGCCATCAAAGTTTTAGGGAGCTCTAGGGAGCTTAGGGCCCCCATTGATGGAGGCCATGCTCAGATGAGCCCAAGTCTGTTTTCTGTGACTGAATAGATGTTTTTGGCTAATTGTTATGCTCTGAACACATTGGGATATGTTTCAGAGGCATTTGATGACCTTTACAGGTGTTTTTTCCACAAGGAATCTCATGGAAGCTCAAGGCCACATGTAGAAGAGGTCATGCCCAGATGAGCCATGATCCGTTTTCAGAGTTCNTATTCTGAACCCAATGGTATATTCAGTAAATCCATTGGAGTTGAGCGTCATCTTGTAAAAGAATCTTTGACAAACTAATCCCAGAGAGCCTAGTCCATTGATGGAGGCTCAAGGATATGTAGCCTAGTTGGGGGTGAACTCCTTTATCATCTTGTTATTGTTGTGAGTTTACTGGTTTATTTGCTGCAAGTTATGTTTGATGTGTAATTTTGTTTGAAACACATATTTAACCTTGCAAATTCCTCACACATAAACTTTTAAAAGAAGCATAAACTTGACACATATTTTCTCTTGCACAACTTTGACATAGAGCAAGGTCTTGAAAAGTTTATTTTAATGGAGTAGAGGGTGTTTGCATAGCAAAACAAGTTAGCCCCCTATTTTCAGATCAGGTGGTATCAAAGCATAATTTTTCTCATGTGATTGCCATTGATAGCTAGAGTTTTAGCTATTGGTATTTGTGCAAGTTATTTGTTGAAGTTTGATATCTTGCAAGGATGGATGAAGCTTCAAACATTGATAGTTCTCATACATCTTCATTATCCAAGTTCTTTGACAAAGAGATGTTGAAGGAGTTTGTAACCATGAGAGATATG
>JASDQU010502802.1:52329-62675 GCA_032191745.1 Picea mariana | reverse complement strand
AAGATACTGCAACAGGAAAGACCAACTATTCTGTAACTAGAGAATAGGACCCTATTCCCAAAGCAGGAATCTTCAGCACTTGTTTCCGACCATCACACTTCATGAACACATTGCTTAACTGAAATGATTGACATACACATTGAAGGCTATCTATCTCTTAACAGATAATAGGACCCTATTTCCTAAGCAAGAAACTTCAGCACCTGTTTTTGATTAGCAAACTTTCATAAACTCATTAATGCATTGAAGGCTAACTATCTCTAACAGAGAATAGGACCCTATTTCCTAAGCAGGAAACTTCAGCACATGTTTCTGATTACCAAGCTTTCATAAACTCATTAATGCATTGAAGGCTAACTATCTCTAACAGAGAACAGGACCCTATTTCCTAAGCAAGAAAATTCAACACCTTTTTCTAATTAGCACACTTTCATAAACTCATTAATGCACTGAAGGCTAACTATCTCTAACAGAGAACCGGACCCTATNCATAAATTCATCACACAGGATTGCTAACTAAAATGATTAACAGCTACGCAAGCATTAATCACATGAAAACAATGTAACGTTCACTAAAGCAGAGTTTTCAGTAAGACAAAGTTCAGTAAAGTAGTGTTTCAACAAAACAGAATTCAATAAAGTAGTGTTTCAGCAAAACAGAATTTAATCAAGGCATAAACAGAGATCACACTAACACACTACAAAACTAACGGGTGAATCTTGTGAAGAAGGTGGGCCCTCCCTTCTCACAAGATTCCGCTGAAACGAAAAGGCTAGAGAGAAATGCTCAGAACAGTCTTTTATTCATCTGTCAATGTATCATATTACAATCTAAAATGAAGTACATCCTTCTTTGTAAACCCTTCTTAGTACAAAAACCGAAGATCCTTTTGAATGGTGATTTCCTCTTATTTAAAGAGGAGGATCCCTTCGATACAATTTAATCAACTAATTACAAGTGTACATATGAGTCCTATTCTTAGTCAGATCGACTTTCTAAACTGGAATAGGATATCCTAGTCTCCCGCAATAGAATGTTATTACAAGTGCTGAGTGAGGTGTTGTTGTTGCGGCTGGAGTAACAGCTTCTTTATTTGTCTTTTGTTATTGTTGTTGTATGTTGCTTCAGCATCACAAATCGTGAGCTGTTTCAGCCACGGGATTTGCATTCTGACTATTTCAGCATCGTTGACCACGGACTATGTAACAACTTCTAATGTGTTTCAGCATCGTTGACCACGAACTGTGTAACAGCTTCTTCTGTGTTTCAGAATCGTTGACCACGAACTGTGTAACAGCTTCTTTTATGTTTCAGCATCGTTGACCACGGACTGTGTAACAACTTCTTCTATATGAGTTGTTGTTTCAGCCACAGGATTTGCATGCTTTAACTGTTTCAGCAACATGCCTCAATGCTAATCTGCAGTTCAAACTGTTTCAGCACTTATACATTTTTGATCAAAGGTTAAGTATGAGAGTAATGTAAAATTATATGAAAAACATATTAAACATATAATAAAGAGAAGAGACATTGTATACCTTTGGAAATATAGGGTAAAGTGATAATATGAGTTTAAATGTGAGTGAAACAAGAGTGTAATGGTGGCAAAAAGTGTGGGCAAAAAGGTACATTGTATGGTCCTAACACCTGGATATTTTCTAACAGATCCAGGTTTTGTTGGAGTATATTCAGTGTATTGTTACATAGATCTAGATTGTATGTTTGGTGGATATGTTCAAATTTGAAACTTTAACACATAGATCCATAGTGCATTTTTTGTGGCTATGTTCAGATTTGATTCATATTGGCATGGATCCACAGTGTATGTTGGTGGCCATGACCCGTCTTACTTGACATGGATCTTCGCATGTCGGCATTTATGATTTGAGTCATTTGTATTCTAAGTATGGAAATGTCTACCTCAGTGATGATATACTATTGTACTGTATTTCCTTGTTTGTTGTCAAGTTTCCAACCGACAGTTCCTTGTTCTCTACACACACTCGACAAAGTATTTCAGCTATCACTCTGTTCTAACTTCATACTTTGGGAGGCTCTCTGTTACACATTATTTTTGTCATCCCTATGACCATTAATGATGTAAACATATTTTTAGTATTCAAAGGAGTCAGTAGCATGAGTTCCTGAAGGAAGAAGAGAGAAGAACTTTTCCTGAGAAAAGAAGTTGCATTTTCCCTTGTAAAAATCCTATAAAAAAGGAAGTTCACAGGTTGCTATATAGGCAGGGTGCGAGAATGCCTGATTCTTGTAGGTTTCACCATAGCTAGGTTGCGAGATGTTCGCAGGTTGCTCTATAGTCAGGGTGCGAGAATGCTTACATGTGGGAAAAACGAGTGTTTTCTCGAATCTTCTAGAAGGATAAACTTCCATGGTGAGGTGGCATCCGAATGGTTTGGATCTTACTCTCTTTCATGATTTAGTGGGATCATCCTAACCTCCTCACCTTATCCTATTCAAATTATAAAAGGAGAGGAGCTCTCATAGAGAAGGGCTAAGTTGGATTTGGCTTGGAATTATTAGCTTGGTTGGAGTGTCTTTGAGTTTTGCCTTTGTCAAGATAGATTGTGAATACTATTAGATCTATGCTCTCAGAATTCTTGGAGTGGAAGTGTGTGGGGAACAAAGGACAGTTAGAAGGGACCTTACGACATCAAGGCCATGGTTGTAATCTCTCTTTCACATTTAATATGATACAATAATATGATTCTTTCCTATAAAGCTTGTTGTGTTTTATTGTATGATTCCTTGATCACATACATAGGTTTATATTGAGTTTATGTTATTACTGTCACTTTGGTTGGTTGCATTCTTTTGTAGGTTCATCATTGTATGAGCATTAGAACAAAGATAGGATGGTGATGGAAAGAGGAAGAAGCATTTAAACGGTATGTCACCTATCCCTCTTTAGGTAGTAAATTTAATATTTAAAACTTAAGGAAAGCGTCATGTTCTGGTGTGTTTTGTTCTAGATCTAGGTGGATCTAGGGAGATCAGTTAGTGTTTGCACCTATCAATTTGTCTGATAACAAGTTGGCAAAAAGGTTCATATGAAATATTTTCAATAATATGTATAGCTATTAGAGCAACTATATGGTTTGGAACCGAGGTCAAAGAACACCCGATATACGATGGTACCTCAGAACTTGACAATTTTTTGGTCAGCATGGAAGAAAACATAGCAGAGTATCAAAGGATCTCAGTTTTGGTCTTATCCCTCTAGGAAACCCCTACCAGATGGTGTAATAATCACAAAGCCTTAGTTGAGAACTGGGACGATGTGAAGAAAGCTATCTGATATGGATTTCAAGATAAGGAGCAGTTGGAATCAGGGATACAAATGGATTTCCAAGTTGAGCAATTGTTCAATGGACAGTATGATCCTAAAACACATATTGAACAATGTGTGAGACAGTGGTAAGTTGCATGAATAACATATCACTTATGGGCTCAAGTATTTCCCCATTCTCTAGGTCTGATTTATAAATATTGATACATACATGAGGAAACCAGAAGATAGACCAGTGACCGGAAAACGTTGGTAGATTAATTTTTCAAGGACTTCTCATTTACAAGTAAGTACCTGGAGCTTAAAGTAGTCCTACAAAGAATTAAATAATTCATTTTTATTGATGTTAGTGAATGGAAAATAGACCTAGTGGTATGTGAAAATCATAAACAAGAACTTCAATCTAAACTTCACCTAGACTCGGACAAGATGCCTAATGAATGCTATAAAATTGAGAAGGATTTGGAAAACCCACATGATTTAGAAGAATTCATAAATTTATCCATTAAGGAAATAGAAGGAAGCAAAGAGATTCAAAACATCATACCTAGCCAGACTGGTGGTTCTTATAATTATCCATTGAAGTTGTGTAAAGTCAATATAGGAACCAAAGAGAAACCTAAGATAATTGTGGTGGGAGATTATTGGGATGAGCAAACTAGCTAAGAAATACATAGCCTATTGTGGGAGTATGAGGACTTGTTCCCAAAGACATTTTCATAGCTAAAATGGATTAAAGGATCTATGGGAGAAATGAAAATCGATAAAACCAAGATCAAAGCCTATAAGGCATAGACTATATTGCCTTAACCCTAGAGTGAAAGAGAAGGTTAAGAGGGAAATAGACAAGATGTTGGATACTAGACTCATTTTTGTAGTGGAAGAAGCAGAATGGGTTAGCCCAATAGTCATCCAGAGAAAGAAAGGCATAGAGGACATTAGGGTCTGTGTAGACTACAGAAACATTAACTCTTCCTGTGTGCATGACCCTTTCCCAACACCTTTTACTGATGAAGTGCTAGAACAAGTTGCGGGGAAAGAATCATACTCATTTATAGATGGATTTTTGGGGTATCACCAAGTGAGTATTGTTGAAGAAGAAAAAAATAAGACCACATTCATAAGAGAAGGGGGGTCATTTGCATATAACGTGATGCCCTTCAACCTAAAGAATGCTCCTGCAGTTTTTCTCAGATTGTAATAGCATCTTTCTGAGAATTTATTCACAAGTTTATAGAAGCTTATATGGATGATTGGACAGTATATAGTCTTCTCAAAGAACATGTAGCACTACTACGTCTGATGTTTGATAGATGTAGGGAATTTTAAATATCGTTGAACCTCAGAAAATGTATCTTTTGTGTGCCACATGGAAATTTGTTAGGCCACATAGTATGCCAAGAAGGAGTACTGGTAGACCCAACAAAAGTTGTGGTTATTGTGACCATGCCTCCACCTACGAGCATTAAGCAGTTTCACTCCACGTTGGGGAACATAGGGTACTATCACAGGTTTATCAAAAGGTATGGAAACATTACTACACCCCTAGAAAATCTACTAAATAAGTCAGAATTGTTCCATTGGATGCCAAAGTGTGATAAAGCATTCAACATCCTGAAGGAAAAGCTCAACACAACGCCTATTATGATACTTCCAAACTGGTAAAACGAATTTCATGTGCATGTAGACACATCAGGTATTTCCATGGGAGAAATATTAGTGCAACCAGGAGATGGAGCCATGGATCATCCTATCTATTTTGCTAGCAGGAAGTTGCTGCAATCTTAGCGCAACTATACAACCAAAGAAAGGGAGGGTTTAGCTATGATTTACTCTGCAAAATTTTATACATTGGTGACTCAAATCCCATACAATACACAAGGAAACTTTCATTGTGAATTTCCAATCTTCTACATCTTGTTAGGCTCTCATTTTAAGTTCTTTACTGATAATTCCACGTTAAAATATCCAGTTAACAAGCTTGTTCTGGAAGGAATAATTTGTCGATGGTTGTTATTGTTTTAGGAATTTTTATTTGAAGTGATCATTAAAACTAGAAGATGCAATGTGGGGCCTGATCACCTATCTAGATTAGAGTCAGGGGAAAGTGTCATAGCATTCAACGATCAGCTCCCATATGCAGACGTGTTCTGGGTTGAGGCTATACCAGAATATGTAGAAGACATAAAAGTCTTCTTAAGTACATAGGCCTGCCCAGAAATGTAATCCATAACTCAAAAACATCATATGGTGGTTAGACCAGTGGACTATCAATTGATTGTGGGGAAATTTTATAAGTTGGGCCTAGATAGAATCCTGAGGAGATGTTTCTTACATCATGAAAGACAAGACATACTATGGGAGTGCCACAGTGGAGTTGTAGGAGGCCATGTTGGAGGTAAGGCCACTGCACGAAAAGTCCTCCAAGATGGATTATGGTGGGACATGCTCTTCAAGGATGAAAAGGAATATGATAGATCTTGCAACATCTATCAAAGAGTGGGTAAGCCATCATGAAGAGATGAATTGCCTCTTCATCTAGTTCAAGCTCTGCAAGCATTTGAGAAATGGGAGGTTGACTTATTGGGACGATCAACCCCACAGCTAAGAATTCAAAGGCCAGTTATATTACTACCACAACCGATTACCTTACATGTTGGGTAGAGGCAGTGGTTGTTCAGGATTGTTCAACCGATACTGCTGCCAGGTTCATTTTTTTAAATATTATCACTCGGTTTGGATGTCCTAGGAATCTATCCAGTGATCAGGGTGGTCATTTTATCAGTAGTACAATAGAAAATATTACAACAGAGTTTTTGATTCAACATCATAAAAGTAGCCCCTACCATCTGTAGGCCAATGGAACAGTAGAATCATTTAAAAATATTTTGGAGAGAGGATTAATGAAGGTTTGTTGTGCAAACAAGGAGGATTGGGATGACAGAGTCCCAAATGTGCTTATAGGAAAACTAGAAAGAAACTCCACATGTATACTCCATTTCATCTAGTCTATGGGAAAGAGGTTGTGGTACCTGCAGAATTCATTACCTCGAGTCTACATATTGCACATATTACACACATGTCGTAGGATGAATCAGTTGCACAGAGGCTTATGGAATTGTAGGAACTTGAAGAGACCAAGCTTTTAGAAGACTTTCATCAATCAGTTGAGAAAGAAAGGTAGAAATATTGGCATGACAGACACATTAAGACCAAAGCATTTTTGCAAGGAGATAAGGTCCTACTTTATGACAGTCGATACCAGAAACATCCAGGCAAGTTGCACATGCATTGGTTGGGACCATTTATAGTTGTCAAGATCCAACCTTCGGAAGCAGTCAGACTCGCGTAACTAGACGGTATAATTCGACCAAGATGGGTGAATGGCGCTCACCTGAAACCCTATATGTCTCATAAATGAGCTAAAGGGTTGTTTTTCTAGTCCAAAGAAACATGTATAGTAGGTAGATCTGAATTTTGTTTGCAATTTCTATGAATTCAGTTAATAAATTTGAAGAGTGCATTGTTGTTCCATGACATGAATTTCATTTTTTCCATTTAAGTGTTTTTTTATGTAGAACTTCTTACTCAGCAGTGTAGGATCAGAAGAGCCACAAATATATTAATGACATTCATTAAGGTGACGGGGACCCATTTGTGGTTGGAAGAAGATCGAATCCATACTCAATCTTAGTCCATGTGCCACATGAACCCAGTCCAGTCATAGCCCTTATTACTGCTACAGTAACCTGCCTGAATTCTATTAAACCATAAAGTCATGATACATGAAGAGGCCATCGGTATTTGCACTAGGATTCTCATCCATTAAAAGGTAAGATATGGAATCGGCCACACCCTTGAAAAACTTTCTCAGTAAATGCCAAGATCACCCAATAGATTTACCCTATTAACCAGTCCCATCAAACAACTCAACTCCAAGTTGTGTCTATAGGGTTAATGATGAATAGCCTTAGCAGTTATTATAGGACTTTCCAACTAAGCTCGAGTATAAGTTTCTATGAACTCGGTGTAAGACGCATTATTTCCCAAAGAGAACTTAGCACCCTACAAATTCTAAATTGTGCTCAAGCCTGTGCAATCCCTTGACCCTCATTCGTGATCCCAAATCCTAGTTAGCCTATTGAATTTGTTGACAATTTAGAATCACCATGCCGAGAGCTATAGGGAGAAGAAGTTTCATTTCTGAGGATGTAGTTTCGGGCAAGCCCTATGACCCCCGGGTTGAGATCGTGGGTGATATTAAAGGGAAGGTAAAGCAAGTCAAACTCCTCAACCTCGACCTGACATACTAGGTTCTATTCCTGGAGATGAACATTGATTTCTTCTAGAGTGTCTCTCTNGCAATGTGTGTCAAATCCGAAGTTCATCAACCTTTTTAACTCTACTATTATGAACCTCAAGGATTTCCAGTCTTTGGCACCACTGGAGAAGTTTCGATATGTACCAATTTCCTCATCAGTAGGGTACACGACAGAAGTCTGTGGTTGGATAGAAGATACCTAATTCACACAAAGCACATTTATCATCTAACTAGATTATCCATCGAAGGCAAGGATGTATCCAAAGGTTTTTATGGTCCCAACAAGCATGGAAAGAAAAAGGGGGAACCCATTTTATATGAGTGATTTCATATGTAGAGGGGGGGGAGCACAGCTAATATCAACCCCATTCTACCCAAGACAGTCAGGATGGCTTGCTATGTAATTGATAGCAAGGTCATGTGGTAGTATTACAAAGGAGAGTGTACATTGGATGCCCTATCAGCGACATATTTTTGCGCCAAAGATGATGTATTCAACTAGTGTAGTTATTTACTGGAAGAACTCCTGGTGGCTTGTGATGAAGCTCAAGAAAAGGGTGGCACCTTCACTTACAGGTAATTGTTAGTTGCATTCGCTATGTTGAAGTGGATGCCACCTACAGGAAGATCGTTATCGCCAACAACTAAGGGGTGGTTGGAAAATATGTTTGAGTCTTGGCACTCAAGGTTGGACTCAGAGAACACTTCCTTCAATAACACAATGTTATCCAAATGGTACAACAGGTTGCTAGATACAATGTAGAGGTTGTGCATTTCACAGGAATTACTCAACCTCAACATGCGTAACATGGCATTCAGCATGAACCGCCACTATACATTTGTATGGCCAAGGCATGCTAAGAGGGAATACTTCAGCACTTGCATGATTCCATTTTACTTGGTTGAGGAGGCCTTCGACAAGAAGGTTATGTCATGGCGCAGAGTAAAATGCAACCCACACAAGTCGAGGATGCACTACCTTCTGCTAGCGAAACAACTGAAGAAAAGGGGTCAAGAAGTAGGGGTAGGACCAAGCTCAGGCCCAGAGGAAATGAAGAAATAAGCGCCAGTACAAAAAGATTCAGAGGAGCAGGAAGAGACACAGTCGTTGGAGCACAAGAATAGAACATTGCATATGTTCCCATAGCTTCCAGAGCAAGCTGTGTTGACAGGTAAGGATGTCAACAAAATTATCAATGTTTCCTTCATCGGAGACCCAATGGATAAGAAACCTAGGACATGGATCTCCTCAAGTAAGGTTCTAAACCTCCAAACCATAACATACACCATTCCTCTCACTCTCTCATCGGCTTGAGAAACCCACATTATAGATATCCAGGATGAACCTAAGCCTGACACAACTCCATCCACCCCCATCATTACTGAACAATATCCATCACCACCAAAACCCTAGTCACCACCTCAAGAAATCACCATCCCATCCCAAACCATCGACCCGGAACCCATGCAGTTGGACCCGCCAGAGATACCTGAGAAGAGACCAGAACTCACTAGTTCAAACCCCGACCTACCTGAACAGAGACTAGAACTCACTGGGCCAAACCTTGAAGCCTAAAACAAATAGATCATGCCCTTTGTGCCAATTTAGGACACTGTGTCTTCAACGGAGATGAAAACTATACCAAAGCCACAAGTCCTAAGTCCTCAATGCACTCCCTTAATGACCAAGGTTGAGAGTGTTATTGAAAAGAGTGCAACTCTAGAAGCTGAGGTCCACAAAGAGGCATAGATACCAAAGGTTCTACAAGAACTTGATATAGCATCAGGAAAGAGTGCAAGACCATTGTAGGATCAAATGGATCTAGTACTCCAAAACCCACATTAGTGCATAGAGTTGATGTAGCTCTTCCTAGCCAAAATAGAAGTACTACCTTTCTTGCCATCAACACTAAGGTTGAGGCTTGCACCAGGACCTTTTGTAGGAGAAGAGGAGGTGGAGACACCTTCAAAGAATTCAACAGCTAGTGGACTCCCACTACAGGTCCGAGTACTCAGGGAGGCCATCCATTCTTCTGCTGACCTCACACAATGGCCAACAACACAGTTATTCGGGATGATCAGAGCCTTAATTGATCAACTTGAGCAGAGGCTCCAATAATCCAAAAGAGATGTATATTTTGCAAGGGAGGAAGCACTCCTTACCCAAACATGTAGGACGTAAGAGGAGTGTACCAAGGTCCAAGTGGAGAAGAAACTAGAAAGAGTCCAGGAGAAGCTTGTCCAGAAATAAGGAAGGTAGCACCACAACTGTCGGAATCTAGTGCTATAGGAGATCATGAGCATCAGATCGAGATACTCTAGGGAGCATGGTCACATATGGCTATTCGCACATAGAACTTGGAAGCATAGTTATGGGAGAGCCAGCAAGAAGTAGAACAACAACCCAGGAAGCTACAAGAGCATATGGAGAAAGTAGTGCTGGAAGGAAATAATACCAAAGTAGCACTGCAAAAATGCACAAACGAATGCACAAGGATCTTCCGCGAAGTTAGACTTTGGATGAGAATTATTGCAAGGCACAACCAAAATTTGGAGGATGTGTGCACAAGAATATATTTTCTCAATGAATAAGTTTCGATCACCATGGATCCGCTGGAGAAACAGGAAAAATTCGATCAGATCCAGCAAGTAGATTGTTGGTTGTGGAGCCTGATTATCTTCTTGATTTATAGGTCTTTTACTTTTAGCCGTGTTTA
>JASDQU010502802.1:12348-36817 GCA_032191745.1 Picea mariana | reverse complement strand
ATTAAATCCCAATCCTTCTGGATTACATTCTAGAAAACCCTTCCTAGGGGTCTAGAATCCCACGTGGGGTCCTCAAGGCCAACCATATTTTCCTCTCCAAGGGAAAATTACTTACCCTCCTCAAGGTCAATCCAGTTACCTTCCTCAATGGAAAACTTGTTATTTGCCTCAAAATATTCAACATAACTATCCTCCCCTAGGTTACACTGGTTATCCTCCCCAAGGAAAAATGGGTTTCCCTTTGACTTTTATGCAAATCCCTCAACAAATGAATCCTACTTTTGCTAGTCAAAATCAGCAACATATGGGAGGACATGTTGGATACAACTATCCACCACAACCAGTTTATAGTCCTACTGGTGTCCCTATGCCACACTAGTATGATCCTCAAGCCAATCAATAGTTATTGTTCTTAGCCACTTTAGATCTACTGGATTTGTCAAGATTAATCAACGATCCCATATTACACACCCCTTTTTGGCTAGGCATTCCTGCCAAATTACCTTCTGATATTCCAAAATTTGATGGAAAACCTAGTGAAGACCCTAATAACCATGTTACGACCTTTCATTTTTGGTGTTCATAAAATTCAATGATGGATGATTCTATCCATTTATGTATTTTCAAGTGTACACTTACGGGTTCAGTGGCTAAACGGTACATTGAGTTACAACATAGAACTTTTCAAGATTTTAATCTTCTTTCCATGGATTTTCTCACCCACTTCCAATTACCTATCCACTACGAAATCGGCACAAAACTTTTGACCTCCCTTTTTTAGAGTAACTCCGTACATATTTCCAATCATATTCATGAATGGAGATGACGACGATGGTTGATCGAAGAAACCATTCTAGACCAATTGTTGGTTGAATGATTCACCAAATACCTATTACCTCTTATTTCTTGAGATGTAGCCATGGGTCATATCATTACAGAAGAGGAATCCATTGCCTGTGCCCGATATCTAGATTTGGTTTATTCCCAATCTGGTACTTTGTATAAATTGGTTGCAAACGCTCCCCGTACATCAACCGATCCATCAAAACCATCCTCCATCAATCATTCGGATGGAGTTATCGGTTTTGTCAAAATCCAGTATGGATCACAGTCGACTATCACAACCAATCATTCAATCGCTACGCAAGCTACTGGGCCGACTCCACTCTCATCAAAATCCACCCCAACTCAAGTATCTGAAGTGAATGTAGTCTAATCTTCTTCTCCACAACAATAAGGCGGGGGGGGATAAAACTAAAAATAAACCTAAGAAAAATAATAATCAAACCAAAAAACTAAAAACACAAGCACAACCACCTACTACTAAAAATAAATCGTAGCACAAACCAAAATTTCCATGTATCATTTTGTTGAAGATCACTACGGACGAGACTGTCCCCATTGGGTGAAGTTGCTAAATGTTTTAAAGGAAACTCTCAACCCGTCGTATTGACACATCCTTTTACACAACAATAGTCACTAGTTTCACAAAATCCTTCACCTCCAACAAGAAGTAACCCAATTCATCCTCCTAACCAGGAAGCTTCATCGAGTGCACACATTTACATGTTCAATGAGGTATATTTGACCACTCCCACTATGTCGTATGACACACCACCAAGTAAACCCGGTAAGGAAAATGTAACTATTGGGACTGGACCAAATCCATCATCCACTTTAGTTACTTCTTCATCTGGACTGCTCTAGATTGACAAACCCAATTTTGACTCTATCTTATTCCCACCCAAGAGCACAATTTGAAAGTCAATCTTTAATCCTAATTCTCGTGCTACCCAAAAATGCAACATTGTTGAATATTTGGCCCAAGCACCTTTTTCTATGTCAACTTTCAAAGTTCTACAGCACTTCCCTAGCCAATGTAGAACTCTCTTGGAAGCCATCAAAGCTATAGATCTTGAGTCGTCCAATAATATCATGTTCAATATGGATAATTTTAAATCACGACTCTCTCACCAAGTTGCTTTCCAAATAAATTTCTTTGTTTGTAATCAACATATTCATTACACGATCTTGGATGAGGGGGCCTCCACATGTGTCATGTCCTTGTCTTGCTGGAAAGGCCTTAAATCACCTAGTCTCAATCAATCTCCCACCATGTTGAGAGAATTTGATGGAAGAGCTTTCCAACCTCATGGATTATTACAATCCTTAGTCGTTCAACTGGGAGGAAAATTTGTTTCTATAGATGTTGAAGTAGTCGATGCTCCTCTCGATTATAACTTATTCTTAGGGAGAATTTGGTTCTATGCTATGACTGTTGTCACTTAATTGGCTTTCCTATGTGTCCAATTCCCTCATCAAGATAAAATTGTGACCATCGATCAATTAGATTACTGCACCCCTGACACTCACACTCAAACAAACAACAATATTCCATTTCTATGAGACTCAAAAATTACTTATGAAATTGTTGGGGTAGGTCTCCTGAAATATTCTTCATTCATGGTTACCTTCCATACACCTTTTCCTCCAACCACACAACACATAGAAATGGTTAATATGATTTTGACTATGGCACATCAATCCTTCGAGTCATATAATCCATAGATTGTACCTAGTCCCTTAGATTTCGATACACTAGGTGACACTATGCCACTTAGTTCTGCAGAGGCTAAATACAATGCCATTCATTCTACCTCTCCTTCACTAGAAAACCAACATTTGTTGGCATCTACCTCATATTCACTACCATCCTAGTTAGATTCCCTGTCCTCCACTTTCAATTACATCCTACACATTTTTCCATCAAATGAATCTATTATGGAAATGATTAGTATTGAGGAGGCACCATGGGATGACAACCACCATCATTCATCCTTTCTTCCCAGTTTGGATGTGATTGATAAAGATATTTCCTATATCTTTCCTACCAATATCATCAAGTCTCCCCAATATCCAATACTCACTCAGGATACCATCTCTGAGGGGAATTTGGGAAATATCTCTCACACAATTACTATAGACATATCCATAAAAGAAGGTATTGTGGAAAACATACAACTAGGTGCCAATTGTTCAACTACATAATTTGAAACTTATACTACCTTGTTTAAATAATTTTGTGACGTATTCTCCTGAAGATACAAATACATTCCAGGGATTGATCCTTTGATCATTGTTCATGAAATCAAAACTTACCTAGGAGTCAAACCTGTGAGACAGAAACTTTGCCCGATTAATCCCCAAAAAAACGTAGCAATCAAGGCAGAAGTCGAAAAATTATTAAAATCTTGTTTTAGTTATCACGTCCCTCTAACCAAATGGGTTTCCAACATCATTATGGTTGCCAAGAAATAAGGAACAATTCGTTTTTGTGTCGATGATAGGGATATTAATAAGTCTTGTTTGAAGGACAATTACCCTACACCCTTTATTGACCAAATTATTGATAATTGTGCCAGAAGCGTCATTTTCTCTTTTATGAATGGTTTTTCTAGATACAACCAGATTTTTTATCACTATAAAAAAATTTTGGACTCTAAGTTTCGGGACTAAACATGAGGCTAAATCAGTATAGAGGAGCATAAGATTAGTAGGCGGGGCCACATCTAGCAGATAGGGGATAAATATGGTGAAAGTATGAATTCGATGGAACCTAACGGGTCATGGATCCTGTATGCTATTGATCAAGGGTCATGGAGCATATCAGGCGGAGAAATAGCGCACAGGTTAATCTCTTGAAGGTGGGTCAATAAGAATAACGCAGTTTCATTTCAAGGGCACATGGCACCACTAGATACATATCGAGGGGAAAAGAGGGTAAGTTTGAAACCACTCAATCCCACCTCGATGTCATGTGTCAAAATATTATTAGATATGTCAAATCCAAGGACTGCATGTGGAAATGGAAAGTTGATAGCCTGACAAATCACCTCAGGACACTTGTTTGGGTACTTTTTGTCTGTGTGATGTCGGGTGAGCACCGCCACAAAAATGATTCAAAAGCACATCATTTGAAATCAACAGCCAAACATGGTAAGTCATTATCCCTGCAAGGATGGTCGTCAGTAGCACATGATTGGCACTCAATGATGATTATCACTCAAAGCATGGGTGACGGTACTTTGTTTCGGGCGATTGACATTTTATTTCAAAACGGGGTAGCTGCAAAACAAATCATTCGTCTAATTCCTACATAGTTAAGAGAGATAAGCTCATGCTTCCAGACAAAACAAGGGAAATGGAGAAGACATATCCAACAGCCTTCAACAAACCAAGATATACAAATAATCTAGAAAACTTATCAATGAAGAAGAAAGAAAATCTTATCGCTCGAATACTGGCAAAAAAATTTCACACAAAGCCTGCAAATGAACCAAGAGCAGGTGAAGAGGTCAAACTAAATAATATCATGAAGGATTTAATCATTAATGGATATGCATACAGGTCCCACATGAAAACTAGAAAGGGTAAAAGGAGAAAGCGACGAAAGATAGAGGTTAAATTTGAAGTGGTTGAAAGCGTTGGAGAGAATCAACTTGCTTGGCTTGACACTTTAAAGGAAGAAATTGCTAATCTGAAATAGATTTCAAGCTAAATTAAGTATGTTTCAGAGAATTTTGTAATGATACAGACAAGTAGATTTCATGATAAAAATCTCAAATATGTCAGTTTTGGTTTATAACGTCCCCTAGAAAGTAGGAATGTGATGTTAATACGTTACTCCCTTTCTGACTAATAACTATTTTTGGAACCTGGGGCAAGATGAACCATTTTGAATTCCCTATGTAATGTATCTATATATACTATCAAAAGGATAAAATAAAAGGTTGGACATACCGGATAGGGGCCTTCCCTCGCAGCAGGAGGACTTTGTAATTTTCTGGAGCATAATTGAATATATATGCGGAAGCTTTTGGAAGTCTCTATGAAAAGATTCTAATGGTGGTGATATGATTTTTGTCTCCTTTCATTATGTGTATTTAATGTATCCTTTTATTCCATTTTCACTGTCTTTTGTTTGAATCAGATAGTTAAAGGCTCAGAATTCATCTTATGATGCTCTTGGCTCAAGCGATTTAAATTGTGTGTAGTTCTTCTTAACTAATTTAGAATTAATTACAATAATGATCTGATGTAGTTATTTTTTTCTCCTTCTTCTTACACTCTTCTTAAATATGAATTTACAACTCAGATTCATCACCTCATTTATCCTTTATCCTCTGGAATTTTTTTCCAGCCAATCATTGTTTTCAATCTCTTTCTGAATTTTGACTCCATAGCCCTAAGTGTCCCTCCCCTTCTTGGCCAACAAAATTATTAAAAAAAAATGAAAACAAAACTAAATCTAGCCACTGATTGCCAAATAAATATAAAGTGACATGAGAGAGCCCTCTCCGATTTGAGCAAGCTAGTGCCCTGATCTAAATTTGGTTGAAACGGTTACCTCTGTCATTTGTCTATCAGTCAGACAAAATTTACAGAGCGCTGACATTCTGGTGCTATTTCCGGGGACGAAATTAAAAAAAATTCCCTGGGAAAGAACGACATGGTTGAGTTATAAGTTCCGAGAGCATCAAACACTTAGGCTTGTATTGGTTGTATTCCTACTCTAGAGACTCCACACATCAAAAATTAGTTTAAATGTGATTCCACTGGTAGAAGAATCCAGAAGCTTAAATTTCCACTAGCGACTCCACTCTCAATGCGGAATCTAGCTTCCAAAATGTCATTGGTGACTCCAATGTCCGAAGATGAGATCCCTTGACAGAGATATGAAAAGGCATCATGGAAGAAGACAAGTACTTAAAATCGGGCTTTTTCCAAGGCATTATATTGTTGATTGTAAATTACCTCTTCTCCTTTCCTGAACATGTTAAACAAATTTTTCTTCACCTACTACATGCAAATGATGATCATGAAAATATTGAAATTGTATATCCTCCTCTCCAAATTGTACATATATCCTTTCATTTCATCACTGATTTTGATCAAAGTCCCCTATCTAAGCCATATGATAACCACAATGAATTTGATAAGACTTATGAGACCAAGGCTGATATTTCACCTCATGTACTCGATCCAACACCTTCCAAGACCCAACACAGATACAAGCCCTTGAAATTGCCCCACATCCTTCATGATTTTCCTCCAAAGCACTATGAATACCTGCCTTTGTTTGATGAAGAAATTGGTGCCATCACAGCTGAAAAACACATCCAAGAATTCGACCTTTTTGTACATTTGTTTAATATCGACCATGACAATATTTGTATGAGGGATTTCTCTCAATCCTTGAAAGGAGATACCAAAGAATGGTTTAAACATTTGCAACCAGGGATAATTATCTCGTGGGAAGAATGGAAGAGTGTGTTTTCTAAGTTATGGGGGAAGAAGAAATCTCTAGACTTGTAGCTTACAGAATTATATTCCTTAAAAAGGCAAAGCAATGATACCATTTCCACATTCAATAGAAGAGTTTCCAATATTTATTATGATCTTCCCAAAGAAATTCAACCCACTAAAGTTGTTTCCATGCTCCAGTATACCACTATTCTTCACCCAGATTTATCTGTCCTCCTAATGGAAAGAAAACCTGAGACCTTGCAACAAATGTCCAATGATGCTCAGGAGATTCAACACAATATCCTAGCATGTGAAAAAATTCGAAGTGAAGGGTTGGGTGTTCCAAGACATGAGAATGAATGTGAATGGAAGACATTTGACTGGAGTCTTGAGCATAAAATTGATAATATTATAAGTCCTCTTAAAGTTTTGAATGTAAATGATTTTGCAAAGGATTATATCCCACTTATTGAAAGAGAGAGTACTTATGTAGTTTTCTATTCACCCCATGACAAGCATGGAGTTGATTGTTTCATATATTCATCTGTAGATAGTCAAGAAGATGAGTTTGCAAATCAGTTTATTGAGGAACATGGTGATGTCCCAAGTTTTTTCTTGTTAGACAACATTGCAAATGTTGTTGATTTGCCTATACGATGAATATGATGATGAATATGATGATGATGACCTCCCAGAAAATCCAACTGCATGTTCTCTATCAGAAAAATGTTGTTTTTCAGTAGTGTAATGAGAGAAATCAGCTTACATATCACATTTACAAAAAAGAAAGTACTAAATCAGTTGAAGGAAATTCTTTACCTTTATGATTTTCTTCGTTTAAATTGTTGAAAGAATGTGCTAAGATCATCATTAAAGTAAAGGAATTTGTGTTGATGCCAAATCACACTGATTCATTGGAACAAATTGATAAGAAATTGCAACAATATTCTCATGTGTTTGATGACCCTGTTACTTATTATGTAGAAGGTCTTGTCAATTTAGAATTGTAGCCATTAGTCGAAGATGAACCTGAAATTGAGTGTGTTCAAAAATCCAAATAAATTGAAAATTGTGCATATGACAAAGGTGGAGAAAATGGAGAATGTTTTGAATCAGGTGAAAGAACCTTGCCACTATGTTTCTCTTCTTTCAAATCACTGAAGAAAAATGCTTATAATGTTTCAAATTAGAAATCCTCAAAACATGATGTTGAATATTCATAATACAGTGGACTTGTAAATGGAAACCATCTTCCATTATGTTTTTCTTCCTTTGAATTTTTGAAAGAAAATCATGAGACAACAAAGGAAGCAGGAAAGTCTAACTGCAATGGCACTACTTTACATGAGCAAATTGTTGTCAGTGAGGAAGATCAACAATCTTCACATCCATTTAATGATCATGTGGTTGATTACATGGGAGGTTATTTTAGTTCAGATTTATAGATTGTGCTCAACTACCAACTTGAAAATGATGAATTTGATCAAGAAAATGTCGTTAAAGTTCAGTTTCCTTCTCCTGAACTTGATGAAGATATTCAGCAAGATTTCCAGCAAGGCAAAGTGTTTCAAACTTGTCTTTATTCCCCTATGAATGATGTGGTTGTTCAAATTCTAAGTGGCCTAAACATGGATCAGGATTTTGAAACTGCCTCTATGGAGACTTCAAGCAGAGAAAAAACAACTGACATAGAGTTTTAGGAAGGAAACAAAACAGTGTATGCCACTTTTCAATCAGAAAAATAGAAAGATAATGAAGAGGCAATTGTTTTATTTGACTCCTTTGAAAATCATGGTTTTGAAAATACATCTATGGGAACTCTAGAAGGTGAAATAGGTCATGTTGTTAGATTGCTACATTTGCAAGGATATTATGAACAAGAAATTATTCTCCTTCATTCATTTGAAATTTAAAATGATAGTCTTCAAGAAAATTTCCAGAAGGTTAATGAGACCAAACCAAGAGTGTTTGATGAACAAGATAATTGTCCTAGTACACATAATTTGACTGTCATGTCTGAATATGTTCAAGGATGTATGAATTTTTTTGTTGATATGCGTAGAAGAGTAGACAAACATATTGCTATCATTTCATTTGGAAATGTTCTCAGAATAGAAGAAATAAAGCAAGAACAACAAACACTTACGAAAGGGGCTTATCTGTCTGTTTTTATTCATCGAGAAGAAATGATTGTTCAGATTTTTCATGACCCTATCAAATGTTATATGGATAATTATAAAAATAAACATTTAAGTCTTAGGATGGATTGTAAGCTCAAAGATGAATATAGTCGAAAATCAACGTCAGTATTAGATATGAATTGTTTTACACCAGAGGTTTCTTTTCAGCTAGTGCTATCTTTTGACTCAGGAGGTTGTTACTTCCAACAATCTCAGCAGATTAATCGACCTCTTGAGGGAAATCGACAGGGTAAATCACATGAAACCCAAAATGCAGTGGAAGAAGAGAAATATGGTTTTGATCTTATGCATGTGTTGAAAGATCCATTTGTGATATTGCTAGAAAAAATAAATAGTCCCAATGTTTTTCAAATTCTAAGATTCAAATTCATACATAACTTCTTAAATGGGTTATCAATGAACTGGCTTAGGAACAAGCATGCACAAAGAAAACAAACAGTGGGTAAAATGTTGGCATGGCTGAATTGGCATTTTGATTTCACTTGAATGGTAATACATTTGAGTAGTTAGGGTAGGTAGGCGTGAATAAGCTCATAGATAAGGCATGATTTTGTTTAGGTCTCCAAATAAAGTATTCAATCATAAGATTAGCACTGTGTCTGGAGTCCAGATGAGAGTGGTATGCAGACTTCGGTTTTCAACAGACATTGGTGACAGGTCAAAGTACGACACATACCTATTGTGAGAGAAACCCAATGGATAAGGCACCAGGTATATTTTTCTTTTCTACCTCACAAGGAGGATAGCATCCCCAGTTGGAGCCCATGTTATCACTATAAAAAAAAATTGGACTCCAAGTTTTGGGACTCAACAAGAGGCTAAATCAGTATAGAGGAGCGTAAGATTAGTAGGCGGGGCCGCATCTAGTAGATGGGGGATAAATCTATCGAAAGTATGAATTCGATGGAAGCCAGTGGGTCATGGATCGTGGACGTTGTTGATCAACGATCATGGAGCATATCGGGTGGAGAAATAGAATGTAGGTTAATATCTTGAAGGTGGGCCGATAAGAATACATTGGTTTCATTTCAAGGTCACATGGCACCAGCAAATACATATCAGGGGGGAAAAGTGGGTAATATTGAAACCACTCAAGCCCACCCCGATGTCACGTGTCAAAATATTATTAGATATGTTAAATCCAAGAACCACATGTGGAAAGGGAAAGTTGAGGACCCGTCAAATCACCTCATGACACTTGTTTGGGTAATTTCCTTCTGTGCGATGTCGGGTGAGCACCGCCACAAAAATGATTCTAAAGCACATTATTTGAAATCAACAACCAAATGTGGTAAGTCATTATCCCTGCAAGGACGTTCTTCAGTAGCCATGTTTGGCACTCAATGATGATTTTTACTCAAAGCATGGGTGATGGTACTTTGTTTCGAGCGATTAACATTTTATTTCAAAATGGGGTAACCGCAAAACAAATCATTCACCTAATTCTTTCACAGTTAAGAGAGATAAGCTCATGATTCCAGAAAAAACAAGGGAAATGGAGAATACAGATCCAACATCCTTCAGTGAACCAGGATATTTAAATAATCTAGAAAAATTATCAATGTAGAAGAAATAAAAGATTGTCGCTCGAATACTGGCAACAAAATTTCACACGAAGCCTGCAGATGAACCAGGAGTAGGTGAAGAGGTCAGACTAAATCCTATCATGAAGGATTTAATAATTAATGGATATGCATATGGGTGCTACATGAAAACTGGCAAGGGTAAAAGGAGTAAGCGACAAAAGACAGAGGTTAAAGTTGAAGTGTTTGAAAGCATTGGAGAGAACCAGCCTACTTGGCTTGACACTTTAAAGGAAGAAATTTCTAATATGAAATAGATTTCAAGCTAAATGAAGTATGTTTCATAGAATTTTTTGATGATACAAACAAGTGGCATTCAAGGTAAAAATCTCAAATATGTCAGTTTTGTTTTATAACGTCTCCTAGAAAGTTAGAATGTGATGTTAATACGTTACTCCCTTTCTGACTAATAGCTACTTTTGGAACCTGGGGGAAGATGAACCTTTTTGAATTCCCTATGTAATGTATCTATATATACTTTCAAAAGGATAAAATAAAAGGTTGGACTTACTGGAGAGGGGCCTGCCCTTGTAGCAGGAGGACTTTGTAATTTTCTGGAGCATAATTGAATACATATGAGGAAGCTTTTGGAAGTCTTTATGAAAAGATTCTAATTGTGGTGACATGAGTTTTGTCCCGTTTCATTGTGTGTATTTTCTGTGTCCTTTTATTCCATTTTCATTGTCTTCTGTCTGAATCGGATGGTTAAAGGCTCATAATTCATCTTATGATTCTCTTGGCTCAAGCAATTTAAACTGTGTGTATTTTTTCTTAACTAATTCAGAATTCATTACAGTAATTCTCTGATGCAGTTATGTGTTTCTCCTTCTTCTTACACTCTTATTAAATACGAATTTACAACTCAGATTCATCACCTCATTTAGACTTTATCCTCTCGATATTTTTTCCAGCCAATCATTGTTTTCATTCACTTTCATAATTTTGACTCCATAGCCCTAAGTGTCCCTCCCCTTCTTGGCCAGCAAATTTATAAAAAAAACCCAAAACAAAACTAAATCTACCCACTGATTGCCAAAGAAATATCAAGTGACACGAGAAATCCCTCTCTGAATTGATCGACAGGTGCTAACAAGATCGACATTTTATTGGATGATCAACACAAAACAACCTTCATCTGTCCATGGGGGACTTTCACCTATTAGAAATTACCCTTTGGACTTAAAAATGATGGAGCCACTCTTCAGTGGGCTATGGAATATGCGTTCCATGAAATTAAACATATCATTGAACCTTATATCAATGACTTTGTAGCTCACTTGAATCATCGACGAGATCATATTGGTCACCTAAGGGGCATCTTTCTTCGATGCAGGTTTTACAATATACGTTTGAACCTCCATAAATTCATTTTTGTGGTTGAATCAAGGAGACTCCTTGGCTTCATAGTCTCCAAAGATAGGATTAGGGTGGATCCCTTAAAAGCCAAAGCCATTCTCGCTTTACCCCCTCCCAACAAATTTACCCAACTACAAAGTTTATAAGGGAAGGAAAAATTTATCCACCATTTTATATGCAATTGTGTCGAAATTACTAAAGGATTCATGAGATTGTTGCAAAAATAGTCCCCTTTCATCTGGGATGCAACTGTTCAATGCTCATTTGATGATCTCAAGCATGATTTAATGAACACACCGCTTTTACAACCACCTAACTATGTGAAATATTACATCTTTTATTTGGCTACCTCTGCTTCCACTATTTCTATGGTGTTAGTGCAAGAGGATGATGACGGAACTGAACATGTGATATACTATTTAAGCAAGAGTTTATCGAGTTCAGAACTCTGATATTCACATGTCAAAAAGTTGACTTTGGCAGCAGTTATTGTCATCCAAAGATTTCACCACTATCTTTTGTTATGCACTACCATGGCCATTGCAGACTCGAACCCCATGTACCACATCTTAACTCGTCAAGTACTTGGCGGAAAATATTCAAAATGGATCGTCATTCTCCAAGAATTCGATCTCAAGTTTTCCAAATCCAAAGGTAAGAAATTGTTGGTTTTTACAGAATTGATTTATGATATTCCCCATATTGATGTGAATACTGAGCCCAACGATTCCCTTCCTGATGAATCAATGTTCCTCATTAGTACGTCTGATCCATAATATAGATATATTCTTTGTATCTACATACCCAAAACTTTCATCTTGTCACTTCACGGGATGAATGAAATTGCCTTAAACACCATTCAAATAACTACCTTATCATTGGCGACACCTTGTACCACCATGGCATTGATACTATTTTACAATGTTTCTTAACCCATGAAGAGGCTAAACAATTTTTAAATGACGGTCACCTTGGATCTTGTGGTGGTCATCTTTCTAGGATGGATACAACCCAAACAATTTTATGTGCCATTTATTTTTGGCCTTCCATATTCAAAGATTTCATTGATTTCGTTAAAAAATTCCCACCCTTTCATATCTTTTAGAAGAAATCATGTACCCACCCATCTCCACTTCATCCCATTGTTTTCATCGTCCCCTTTGAAAAATGGGATATCGATTTCATGAAATGTAAGCCTACATCAGCCAGGGGGAATGGTTATATTATCATTGTCATAAATTATTTTACTAAATGGATTGAGTCTATGCCTACATTACTTAAAAATGGTTGAAATACAACACTTTTTTTGTTCAATCACATCATCGCTTGATTCGGTGTCCCATAAGCTATTTTAACTGGTCATGGATCCCATTTCTAGAACCAGATGATGGGTGAATTGCACACCAAGTTAGGTTTTCTCCATGAAAATTCATCCCCTTACTATCCTCAGGAAAATGGACAAGTTGAATCCATCAACAAAGTCCTAAAAACCATTCTTCAATGCAAGGTGGGAGTGAAAAAAACCTCTTGTAATTTTCATCTCTTCTCCGCACTTTGGGCTTATCGAACTTCAGTTAATACCACCACTGGATTTACACCCTTCCAGTTTTTATACTAGATAGAAGAAGTATTACCGATCAAATGTGAGATTGCCTCTTCAAAACTCACTATAGAACTCCTACCCCATACTTTTGTTGATAAGGAACAATTTTTATATCTAACCAAGATGGATGAAACCAGGGATGATTTTAAGGATGGAAATTTGTTTTAAAATGTAGAAACCTTGGTGAATCTTACTAATGCTTCATATGCCAACTATAAATGTTTGGCGATATTTTTGTAAAAATATTCAAATTTATAAGGATTTTATATAGTTTTTATAAAATTTTGGCAATTTTTAAGGTAAAATAATTTTATCCTATAGAATTTGGGCGAATCATTTTTAAAATAGCGAATCTTGTTTTTGGAAAAACAATGGAAAATTAGCCCATGAGCGAAATTTATCCCCTAAAATCATCCACGGATGAAACCCACCTCGATGCTACTCTCATCAACGAGACATATCAAAAATGCATCAAAAATCAATATGATAAGTCTTTCCAACCTCACACTTCTGCAAAAGGAGATCTGGTACTAGTCTATGATCAAGATCATGACAAACTTGGGGCATCCCCTACAAAGAGAGGTGCCTACAAGTTAGTGGATTATGATGGATTATCTCTCAGTGAGCCCCAAAATGGGATTTACCTAAAGAAGTACTATGCATAGAATATCTCTCATGTGTTGTTTGTACATTATTGTACTATATTCTTTTGAAATGGTGTGTCTTTGCTTTTGCATGCATGAATTTTTCCCCAGTTGCTTATACTTTTCTTTGTAATTGAATGTGCAGATGGCATCATCCTTACCCATCTATTTCAGGTTTGTGGATGGCACTAGTCGACATACCTAGAACATCACTTCTATAGCTTGGGTCATTTACCACTCTCGCGAGTTAGTGAGTTCAAGAGGAATTTTCCTTGGATTTGCAACCAATAACGTTGCAGAATATCATGTTGTCATCAGAATTTTAACCAAATCTTATTCTCTAGGTATATGTCAATTGATTATCAACCTTGATTCTCAACTCATGTACTGTCAACTAAATTGGGAATACTATGTAATCTAGTTTTGTTGCGTCTCCATCTAAGGGTTCATCGTCTCGAAAGATTTTTTGAATTTCTAGAATATAGAAATATATCGAAAGAACTCAATACGATTATGGATTCGTTAGCAAATTATATGTTATATTGGTATATTGCACATAGATAAACATTTGGGACATGAAGCACAAAAATAAAAACATCACATAAAACAAAAACCACAAAACTCATTTATATATAAGCTTGATAGAGAATTTTTTGTCAAAATACATGGTCCAAAAAGTACATAGAAGTGAAAAACATGGGTCTTTATGCCCATAAAATCAACATAAAAAACTAAAATTGTTCGGAGGCTCTACTCGTCCCCTTGCACCACATTGTGCTCAGCATAACACACAACTGCTCTCGCAACTGATCGTATAAAATAAGTAAGACCTTCAGGTACCCCAACTATATGTATCTGAAGATGTAAGGGTACATATTGTATCCTCATGGAAGGAGCTCCCATGGTCAAACCATGGAGGTTCCTCTCCACCCCTTAGAGTCCTCCTACTCTGATGCCAATTTTTGCTACTTCCTGAGAATCTCCACAACATCCTAGTGATGGAATCTCTTTCAGATGCGACATGCCTCTCTCTGCATGATGAAAACAAATGACTTAGATCCCTCATCCTACAACCAAAAACATATAAAAAAAATAAAATTACAAGGTTATGATCTTTCATACCTAATGCATCCCACTGTGTATCCTTAGGAAGTACTAAATATGCACTACCCCTAAAGTCCACCCTAGAATTATGGGAAATACTCTATCACAACAAGCTTCCTCATCCACCATGAAAATAAGTTAGCAGTAAATAGAAAGGTCGAGGGTTCATTTCCCAACCTAGGTGAAAGACTCACCCACCGCTCCATACGGGGCTCAGTCATGGGGTGTGATATCAATGCAACATGTGGTTGCTTCTATGGAAATCACTCTAGGAAAAATGAAACTAAGAAGGATCCATACCCCAAAAAAAATTGCCTTCATGTTCGACACTTAGATATATTCTTTTTAATAATCCTTAAAAACCCTGCACTCCAGTTAAAAATCCTGGGCTCCAAGCACTGAATAACATAGGATATCTAGGACCTGGAAGCAAGGTGGAAACTAGTACTTCCTACCTGTTTTGTGATAGAGAAGAGAATGGATCGAAGAGATAATTCCATCACTTATTTAATGAAAATACTCCATCCTACCAAGCTTGAACCTGACACACAATACTGGGAAACATATTCCTCTATCGTCCATGGAGTGGATATTCGATGTCTAGACAAAATAATAAGTGCTTCTATCCTCGAGAGCCCCGTCAGGAAATACATGTAATCCATGTTAATATCAATCATGTGTGGTCCTAACCGGAATTGTTTCTCATCATTATCCCATAACCCGATCAAATACTCGAGTAAAAGAACTTATTTCCTCATATTTTGTAGCTTGAAGTACGTTAGCAAGCCACAATTTCGTAGAGCTTCCCTCACTTGAAGATATTGTAAGGAATCCATGTCATCAAATTAATGTTCTTTTTCTTTCCATTCAATCATGATTGGCTATTTGAAAACCTGCAAATTCATGAAATAATTATCATTAGCTAAGTTTTCAAAGAAAAGAATTGTCTTTTTACAACCTAAAAATAAATTAAAAAATTATTTTTTGTCCCTGGTTCTCCTTAAAATGAAATAATAGAGTGCTAGCGCTCCCCAAACGCACATACCAGGGCATTGAAATCTTGATCAGCACTCCCCTCAATTACTTATGAGAGCGTCGATCTTGTTTGGCGCCCTAGGGATTTCCAAGGAGCCCAAGCTCATAAATTAAAGATTGAAATTAGATTAAAAAAAACATGTAAATGAATGAGAAAGATCAAAGAACCAACCTGATCTAGATGAAATCGCAAATGGTCATTTGTAGCTCTCGCAATCAACTACCGAAAATCACTCCAAAAGGGGAAAAAACTCAAAAGAAAAAGGAGAATAGTAAAAAAAAAGGTGAGAATGACTTTTTTCCCTAATTGATTTTTAATGTGTCCAAATTTAGTCATTTTCACCCCCTTTTTCACATTTTATAAAGTTTATTTTTTAGCTTTTTGTCATTTTTAAAGAAACTGCCAACATTTTTTCCCAGAACAACTTGATTACGCAAGAATTTACGAAGCAGAGATTTTTTGATGAACTTGTAACGCTATTGAGCAAAATTCGTCATACTTTGTGAAATTTAAAATATGAAGAGACGTATGTTGGGTGGTAGGTTATCACTTTTTAGTCCCAATAAACTAAGTACGAAAAAGGAACACTCTAGTCAATATCGAATAGAATATTTCTTTGTCATATCGTTTTATACTTTTTTGGACCTCGGAGACTAAAATCATGAAAAAGGACAACCCCGAAGTCTTATTTAATTTATTTTCAAACTCCCTAAACATGAAAAACAACCAACTTTTCCTTCTATGGACTCGCAAAATTACACATTGAAGGGCCCATCTGGGGACGAACCCTTACTTCTTCCAATTTGTTAAATAAAGGATGAGGAACTTACTGAAGGTCAATGATATTGAGCATGTTTTATCCTCCCTGATCTCATTAAATAAAAAAGAGGTACTCATCTATCTGGATGGGGGAAACAAAATTGAAAGAAGTGGGTCAAGTTTCTTGAAAAAAATTCAGGCAACTCTTGTAGTCACCCTTGAACATGGCACTTGTTTTCACTTTTACCATACACTTGGATAATACATTAAGCCTCCACATTGAACCCATCCTATGAGTCTTTCTACTCTTTTGACCCATCCAAATAATGCCTCAGCACTCATTGCATTATGTTTTGGTCCACTCTGAGTTTATTTTTCCAAGTATTACACCGTGCCTCATTATTCAAGGGAAGTTTCCACCTCAAAAGTCAACCATTTACAAACTTACCAATTTCGATACCCATGTCAGTCTGTTTTCATCTACTATATCTTATCACCTTCTTGTGACAAGTTTCGTGTCGACTCATGGGGGATACATCAATGCCCTCCTTTGACAAGTCTTTTCCTGTCGACTTCAAAACATTATATGGGAAATAGACTTAGGAATCAGTACCTTGGGACCTACATGCCTCAATGGTAGGCCTCCTCTCATTCGGTAGTGGGTATTCATCACTGACCCCTAACCGACTGATTCCACGAATGTTAGACTTCAAATCATTTTTCAAATTCATTGGATTGTACTTTAAAAGTACCTTGAAAATCATAGACATCAATGGTGATTTATCTAACACTTGTTAATGGTATACCTCAATGACTGGTAATCAAGTGGTTTTTGTCATGTTATACATCAAAACATCTATTCACATGGACAAAATTGTACTGTCATAAGGATCGGGATGAATACCATGGGTTGATTATTCATCTACATATATACTTTACCTTGGTTGTAATGGTGACTATCCGACTGATATACTTGTTTTAACATTGATCCACTTTGTATTGGTATGTGGCTATGTTCTTATCACATCATAGCTCCACTGTGTACTATTTCATGGCTGCAATCAAGTCAGGTCATAGAGATATGTATCCATATTGTATCCCTAATGGCCATCTCCTTAGTCAATATTATTATGGATCCACAGTGTATTTATTGGTGGCCATACTTTGAGTCACTTGTAGTCTAAGCATAGGTATGTCTACTTCAGGAATGGAACAAAAATTAACATTGTTTGATGGTTGTCTGTAGATTCTACCAGGTTCCCCAATTCCATACCCTTGCTTCGAAGAATATAAAAAGTGTTTCATCCATCAGTATTCATCTTCTAACCTCACAACTTGGGGGTCAATCTATTACACATCAAAATTCCTCACTTCGACAATGTCGCATTCTCACTGTTGTAAGTGTCGTAAATGTCTCAATTTTTTCACAAGTGTCTCATTCTCTTTCCATAAAGTGTCACATCATGAACGACGCCATGAAAACACTTGCTGCAACCCATAAAACATGTTATAAGAAGAATCTCCATCATCTTACAGTTGGAACAAATGTTTTTATAGGGAATGTCTCTTCTTGGTAACTTTTTGGAATATCATCTCTCCCCTACTCATACATAGGGTGCGCTAATACTCCTTGTCCATCTCAGGGGGGGATTTTTAGCGCTATGTTTCCCATTCTAATGGAGCTCTTAGTTGGTTGAGGAAATCTTGGAAGAATTCCCTCTTTTTTTTAAAGACAGTTATGGATGTATCAAGTTGGTTTGTCTCGAATCTAACTTCAGGGTTGCATCTAAGGGAGATATCACAATTGTTGGAGCCATATCCTCAACTAATTCCAAATATAATCAAGTTATTTGAGCCTCTCAAAGCCTATAAATGGAGGCATTCCCATGGTAAACAAGAAGAAAAAAATCAGCAAAGCATTGTTATTTTGATTGTGGATCTTTCAAGAAAGGGTTGGACGAGGAGGACTTGGAGAGGTTGTTGCAACACCATCTGAATATTGTAAGTTTCTCCTTGAAGTTCTCATCTAATATACTTGGCCTATTTTCTTCAAGTATGTGGTTTCATGGGCTTGTCTATGACTAATTTGATTTTCATAGTTGAATTTTCTTTTCCTAATCCATTAGAGTAAAAGGAAGTTGTTTGTTTCTTGTTGTTCATTGCAGGTATTGATTCGTGTCAGGAATTGGATCAATAGTGTGGATAGGATAAGCTAGGAAAAACGTCGTAAACATAGTACATCCTACTTTACCTTCTCCTCTCTTTTTTGATAAGCGAAATGAGTTTATAGGAATGGTAGTGTCAAAATGATTGTTTATGTCTTGGTATAAGGGTCAGTAATCCAAGGGAAAGTTCACCTGTCTGCAAGGGAATATTTCCATAAAAAATATCTCATACACCAAGTTGAGGAGATTGAAATATGTGGACTTGTACACACAAGGTCAATGAGGATGGTGGAGACGAACTTGAATTCATTGAAGGATTTCATTACAAAAAGATCACATCCTGATAGTTTCATGGTGGAGGAATATATTGTATATCAATCCTTGGTGTATATTAGTCAGTATCTTCCTAAATTGGCAACAAATATGAAGGTGTCTTGCATTTGGGATGTAAAATCCATCAACAAATTTGAAGGGAGGTCCTGGTCAAGAAAGATAGAATGAGGAAAGTGAAAGGTAATTAGATGATAGAGATATCTAATACTTTAAATTATTAGTTTTTTTCTATATTGTATGTATTTAATTTTTATTAGACTTCCATCAATTATTAATATTTATTCTTAGTATTTTTTATTCTTTTTTTAGACAGTTGGTCTAGAATGGGATGCACTACATTTATACATCACAAACAATATTGATTGGATGAAGGTGTGGATAGATCAATGTATACAATGTAATGGTAGGTTATCATGGGAATGGGTGGCTACATTGCTTAAAGAATATCATTGTAATCAAGATACCAATCTTACTCAAAGGGAAATTGATTTAGTATATGGTTTAGAAGATAAACAAGAAATAATAGTATTCACCCACATCATGTTTCCATTTTTTCCATTATATTAATTTATGTGGTGTGTGTGTTGTTTGTAATTTTTTACTAATTTTAAATATGTTTATTGTTTGATAATGCATTTTTTACACGTCTAGAATATTGTAGTTGACACACCACAAGCCTATGTGGTGCAATGGTCGTAAATTTCTCATCAAAAATTTGGATGACAAGAAAAAAACCTTTGATTATGGGATAATTGTAGTATTTCAGGTCACTAATGTTTCATCTAGAAGTGATAGTCATCCAACAATATCTGATAATAAATACTATGGGTATTTGGGTGACAAAATTGAGTGTGAATTTAAATCCTTCAATTTATCTATTTTCGAGGTCAAATGGTATAGGTTACAGATGAATGAACGTGATCCTAAAAAAAATATTATTGATCATGACAATGAATTTACCATAGTTAATACAAGGACGTTTGATCCGGGTACAAAAAATTATGTTCTTCCAAGCCAATGTGAGTAGTTAATTTATTCAAAGGTTCCAGGTAAAGAAGGTTGGTCGTACGTTGTTAGGTATGATACAAGAGGAGGGATTGTAAAGTATAATGTACCTGAAGAACATGATATTGAATAAGAGGAAGATTCATAGGGACGTGAGGTATATGTACTATCAAACGAAGAATTTGAGCTATATGTATATGGAAATGTTCATGATGTTGATATTGATGATGATATTATAAAAAATGACATTGATGAAAATGTTGATATGGATAATCCTTTCAACCTAATTTAAACCATATGATACATTTGTATACTTGGATGAAGATGAAGATCAATGATATTGCATAAATGTTGAAATGTAGGAGGTATGTGATTATATATTTTATATAATTTATTCTCTTTAAATTGTTTATTTATATGGGTTAATCATCTTCTTCATCATCATCATTTTCATCATCATAATCAAAATTTTCATCATCCTCCTCCTCCTCATCCTCCTCCTCCTCCTCCTCCTCCTCCTCCTCCTCATCATCATCATCATCGTCGTCGTCGTCGTCGTCGTTGTCATCACTATCATTGTCGTCATAGGTGTCATAGCCATCATCATTGTCATCATTGTCATCGTTGTCATTGTTGTTATCATTGTCATCCCCATAATAAAAATTGTCATCGTCATCCTCCTCCTCCTCATTAGCATCATCATCGTCATCCTCCTCCTCCTCATTAGCATCATCAGCATCAGCATCAGCATTGGCATCATCATCATTTTCATTATCATCATCATTATTATCATCATCGACATTTC
Organism: Picea mariana; assembly: GCA_032191745.1. Taxonomy (NCBI): domain Eukaryota; kingdom Viridiplantae; phylum Streptophyta; class Pinopsida; order Pinales; family Pinaceae; genus Picea; species Picea mariana. The sequence goes on along the minus strand of JASDQU010502802.1, from coordinate 15,917 downwards.
CATTTTCATGATCATCATGATCATCATAGTCAACATTTCCATCCTCCTCCTCATCATCATAGTCAACATTTCCATCCTCCTCCTCATCATCATCATCGTTGTCATCATCATCATTATCACTGTAGTCTTCATCATCATTGACATTTTCATCATAGTCTTCATCATCATCATCGTCATCGTCATCGTCATCATCATCATTGTTATCACCTGAAAAACGCTCACCAAGCAATACAAGCAATCACTAGAAAAGTCATCAGTTCCATACATCAAGAATGCATACTCAAAAGTATTGATAAAACTCACTTAGAAACATCAAAGAAATTTAGAAACAACAACTGCAACGACTTAGTGCAGCTTCCCAAAATATAACTCATGTCATTCACATGATCAATGCAACCTCACATAAAATTATTTGCATGGATAGTGCATTAGCGAGGGAATCCAAAGAAAGTTTATCACTATTATCATGACATCACTATTGATCAATCAGATCAGACACATTCATGGCACCTCCTACATGCACGTCACACTAGTTTGTAGAGCCAACTCCATAATCTGAGAAAAAATAACTTCATAGCCACTCCACTGCTTAAAGGGATTCAATTCACATTCAAAATAGGTTAAGTTAAAGCTCGAAGAGGATCTATTTAAGAAATATCAGGGTACACATTCAAGAGGAGACACATAGTGAAAATTTGTGTTGGTAAACTGAGATTTGAAGCATCCACATTTCTCTCAATTTCACTCATCATCCCATAGCTCAAGCTACCTTTTTCACTGGAGTACTTATCATCTGAGAGTTCAATGTATCATTTCATGCCAACATTTTTATTAAAGAGAGAGAGAGAACGGGTATTTTTTAGGAACAAAAAAACCCTCCTAAGGAGGAGAAGGGAAGACCACCTATGCTTCCATCACCTCTATGGTGTTATCAATTGAATTCCTTGTCCATTGGTAACTATTTTATATTGTTTCAAATCTATTCTTGCATCTTGTCATTACTACATTTGTCTTAGTTTTGTAACCTTTTTATTTAGTATCTATGGTGTTAATAGCCTATATTAACTCTTAAGTAACTATGAATTGCTCGCCCCTATGATCAATTTATCCCAAACAGAATGACAACTCTATTGGGTTTTTTAACTTCAAATTCTCATGTCGTAGGATGCAAGAGTCCTTATTTTATTCTTTGTTGTTTTGCAGGTCACCAAAGTGTCCTCCATGAACATTCATCCCAAGTGTTGAGGCATTCATCACTTCAAAAACCATCAACTTTGTTTTTACATTTTTTTTGTAGACTCGGCATAACTATCTAACAAATAAATGTGTGGTTATGCGCAATCAGTGCGACTTTCTAAGGAAAAAAAGTATGTTTATGAATAGCATGAATTTGTTGAAGGAAATTTGCACTATTAGCATGAATTTTTTCCTTGCAAACCTGTGCTAATAATGTGTATTTTGGGCCTAAACCCATGTTGATCCCATTTATTCACATTTTTGGGGGGATTTTTCATTTTTTCCTAGAAAGGAGATGATAGGTTTTATTTTCATGCACTTTTTAAAGATTACAAATATCACTTTGAATCCTTTCTTTCATAGTTAATTAGATAAACTTACTAGGTAACGTAAAAACAATCTTACATGTTTTTATCTTTGCCACATGGATGGATAGTCAAAGCATTATAATTCCTAGCTAGACTTGTTTTACAATCGTTTTATTTACACGACCAAGAAAACCTCTTACTCATATCCTATTATTATCTTCACCTCGCATTCTCTCAAGTGATCTTGGTGAATCAAAATGGGTTGCATAAGTCATCTTCTCATCTCTCTTGAATCTAAAAAACATAGGACATATATCAGAATATGAAGTAAGCACCCCATACATGTGCACATCTTTTATTTTGGTTTCCATGCTTGTTCAATTTTCAAATCACAACAATAATTAGGTGAGGCCACAACCATCTTGGCACCTCAGTTTAATTACAATATAGGAGATAAACTATTGTAAGGACCCCAAATTTCCACATCATCAAGCAATCTAGGATAGTTTCATTTTCAAAAGAAAAAAACTTTGGAAGTTTAAAGGATTTGAAAGGACCCCATATGTCCACATGTTTTTACAACCTAGGTATCAGTTTCCCAATTTCACAAGGATCGTACAAATTTCAGGGTTGCAATAAATATTAGAGGACCCCACAATGTCCACATGATGAAACAATAACACTTTGTTTTCTTCACATACACTCCTTGCACCAAACACTTTCACACATCGACATGTGTTCACAAGTTCATTTGATTCTTAGTATTCTCTTCTTCCTATGCCTATAAACAATATCAAAGAATCAAAAGAGACTTACATGTCCTAAAAAGACCTTGTTTCACACCCTTAAGCAACGAGGTTGGTTCATGACCCCAATCTCAATTTTAATAAAAAAAATAAAAATAAAAACCTAAGAACTCACTAAAATCCTCCACAGGTGGTCACAAACGAATATTTTAGTCTAAGTTAGGATTTTGGGGGTAGGTATCCAAACAACCTCTCATTATCAATTTTTCATTATTTGAATATTTAATGGTTGATTGTTTAGGGAAATCAAAATCCTCCAATTCAGGTGTTCCTACGCCATAAGACAGAGAGATACCTGTGAAGGGGTGAGTGTCAAGGTTCGATTGTTCTTCACGTTTTTTCTTGAGACACCAAAATTTTGTGAGGTTTCTCAACCAATGATTGATTTATTAGGCTAATATTCTCATGCTACACTTGAATGACATAAATTAATGGCCAAAAAATAGGATTATCTATAGAGGTGACAATTGTGGGCTACAACTGTACCTAAATCAATTTTTTTGTGGCTATTGGGAAATATTTCCACTTCTTTTAGGATATGCCCCCTTTACCCCTCATTATAAGTGATTTTTCATACCTTCACTAGTTCTCAGTCAATGGCTTCAGACCCCACCATCGAGCTCTCTTGGAAGGCCCAGTGAAAATTTAGAGGAAGGATCATGCATCGATAGGACATGTGCATTTTTGTTTATCATTCCCTCACATGGAGAAAATCCCAACCTACCTAACCAAGATTTTACTTTACATATTCTATATACATTTTTGGTATGTTCATTTATTTCTGAAAACATATGAAACTATTAAATTTGAGTTAAAGTAGGCCATATTCATTTTACAAAAACACTTGTTATTTATTTCTCTCATATTTACTACAATCGCACACTCATTTGCTAGTACAGAATCATATGGCATCCCATAAATATTTGATGTTTTAGATACTTGCAAGGCCTCCACCAAGTGTTGGGAGGTATTCCTAGTTTTACCACATTCCTGGTACGACCTCCTCACTCACCAGTGAGTACAGAAGTTATCGGTTCTACCTTGCTTGGTTCCACATTGTTGGACACACATAGTCCCAACACCCAATTTGGTAGTCCTTCCTCCTCAGGAATCAGATCTGGACCATCACACACCATGGAAGGCCCAAAAAACCTACCATATATAACCCCATAATATTATTCCCAATTTGAACAAAATTGAGCCTCCTTTCCAAGTTATA
>JASDQU010502801.1:79240-89396 GCA_032191745.1 Picea mariana | reverse complement strand
CACCACCAACATCTTCACTAGCACCGCAGCACCACCGACATAGACTTACTCCAAGTTTGTTTGCCAGAATCAAAGACACGAACATAATTTGTTTGACAGTTGTCCTTTCCATAGCCACCGCCAAATCTCCCAGCGTACAACCGTGAGCTAAGGCCAACATCTAGAGCCTCTACACAATAATAACGCCAATACAAGGCACCAAGGAAGAGCTCACAAGACACCAAGACCATGCAACAAATATGCGATCTTCCTCTCCCTCTCCCAACGAAGTGAGGGTTGTTGCGCAGTCAGAAACGCAGAGTGGAGCCAAGTAGAAAAGAATGATCTGCAGCCACGACGATGCCTTTTAGGCACCTGGCCATGGGGCCATGATCATGCTTGGACCACCCATTTGAAACCCTTACCGTGAGGGTGTGGGAGGATGGCGAAGGCTATCCACTCCTTACCGTGAGGGTGTGGGAGGATGGTGAAGGCTATCCACTATGCAGCAGTCCAATCATTGGAAAGCTGTTGCATGGTGTATTAATTGAATTGCTGCATGCCCATCCTATGTTCGTCCATCCCATACCCGAACCATGCACCATAAAACTCTAATCTTACATACATTTTATTTCCAACGATTCTACGTTCGTGTTGTGACACTATCCCCGAAGCTGCGGCCCGCCGTCAACCTGTACTTGGACCGTCCCCTAATTTTAATTAACTGCAATTACAGATTGGTAGATGGACGATGGATGAGGGCATGCTTCAAAACCAAATTCAATTTTGAATGTTCAAATGAGCGGAAAACAAATCCGCGCCCATTCCTCATTTGAAATTTGAATTTTGACTACCTTCTCAAATCGGAATTCTGCGTATCCAGCGTTTAGAGCTTTCCTGGATTATCTGAACAGCCAAGACCAATGGAAATTCTGAAGGTATTCTATTTGTAGAGGCCGATACAGATGWTTCCTTGGAAKACTTTGGAGATCTCTATCCACCMATTCTTCDCAGTGATTACTTTATCCAGAACGTTCCCRGATCRGRAAYGAYCAYAGACTCTCCACTTCTTCTGATTCAKGTTKTTTATTCATGTGAAATCAGATCGTAATTAGTACACTTGAATCCCTAACTRTATTGAAGCCTGTACATGTAGAYTAATCAGATAGAATATTTACAATATATGRATTGGATTTTCAGGTAACGCGTCTAAAATGCGGAGGGCTCGTACTGGGTATACGTCTCAACCATTGCATGACTGATGGCGTTTTAATCGCCGGATTTGTGAAAGCTGTGGGTGAAATGGCCAGAGGGGCGGCAAGCCCTGAGATTCCTCCAGTTTGGAATAGAAAAATCCTGCGACCCAGAATTTACAAGAATTGCCTGGGGATGTGGGAAACCTCAGTAGTTTGGAAGTATTTGAGGTGGAAAGCCGTTTATTGAAAATACTGCCATGTTCCCTGGGTCACCTGAGAAGCTTGAAGGAATTGCGGCTCATTGATTGCGTCGAATTGAAATCTTTGCCCGATTCGTTGGGACTGTTGACTCAGCTGTCAAAGTTGTTCATAGAAAAATGCGGAATACAGTCCTTACCGCCATAAATGGTGAAGTTGAACAACCTGGTAAAGTTAGCAGTAAAAAACTGTCCAATTCGCGAGCTACCGTTGAAAAAGGGGGTGGAAGGAGAAAGCGCTGCCATTGAGCTGTCCCGACTGGAATACTTACATCTGTCGGATATAGAAATATCAGAGATATCCTTTGTTGACGGTGTTTGTCCCAGCCTTGAACATCTCGATAATCTTACAAACCTTTATAATCTTACAAACCTTCAAGAACTAAAAATCGAGGGATGTGAAGAGGTCGAGGAGCTGCCGTGTCTTGAAAGGTTTACATCTTTGAAGTACTTCACGTCTTTATTTTGTTGAAAGTTAAAAAGAATACGGGGCCTGGGGCAGCTGACACAGCTTCAATATGTTTGGCGTGATTTATTGCGATGCACTCGAAGAGCTTGCAAATCTTGAGGATTTGATGTGGCTAAAGAGGCTTCAAGTTTATGGCTGTCCCAAACTGCAGTTGGGTAGAGTAGTAGAGGAGCAGTTGCGCCAACGATTTACAGTTGTGGAGGAGCGGTTTTGGCAACAACAAAAAGATCTGCACGAGCGGTTTTGGCAACAACAAAAAGAGGAGCAGTTGCGCCAACGATTTACAAATCTGGACGAGCGGTTTTGGTAACATTATTAAGATCAGCGCGAGCGGTTGCGCCGAGGACATTCATTTTTTATAGTTCTTTTACTCTAATTTATGTTATAATAGTTAAAGATGGAGAGAGTTCTCTAATCCAGTTTTTAAATTAATAAAAAGTTTGTAAATACATGTTATTATTCCATAAATGGCATAAATGTTATTTGATTTATTATTCATTAATATTATTTTTTTTAAATATAATAATGAATCTGATAACTTACCAAGTTATGATTTGAAATAATTAATAATATTTAAATTTTCAAGAAAGGAGGAGTATTTATTACTTAAATTATTTTTAAAATACACATTTAACTTCTTTATTTACTAACCACTCCAATAAATTTAAAATGAACAATCAAATATAAAAAATATGAAAAATTATATAAAAAAGATAAAATTATGGAAAATATAAAATATTCTCTTTTTAATTTAATCCTATACCCACAACCCTCAAACTATTACCATTATTGAAACATAAGAAACAACACCATATGTACTCATAAACATATCTAAACATTCACGCAGATTGCAAATTTGAATAATAAACAATCATTTAAGTGCAGAATGTAAATTAGACTTTTGCCATACTCTTTTTAACTTCTTCTATTTTTCCCAAAAACAATCGAATGCATCAAGTTTCCCCCTCTAGTCCTATTTTAATCGCTCAAATATTATAAATTGCATGTTGGTTATCATACAATTTATTTATTTATTTTTAATTATTAATTTATTTTAATTTCATCTTTTAATTTTACAAAAATATAATTTCATAATACCATGTAAGACTAGGCATAAATGTTACCTAACCATCTCCAAAATGCACTTAGTAATACCTATAATGCATTGGCACATTAATACAACAAAACACTAGTTTTTTAATCAAACAAGCACCTAACAAACTAAAAAAGACATGCAAATCAAGCATATCATTGCTTTCATGACCTATATTCATCCATATGAAGAGTGATTGGTGAAGGGTTGAAGGTTGTATTAGACTCCTATCCCCAACCCATGTGGCAAACCCCTTAATTGAAAAACATTAGTTCACTTAAGCTTTAATAAGGGGATGGGCATAAGATTTATTCATTGTTTCTGTTCATATCAAAGTCATCAGTTGCCAATCAAGTAGGGGTAGTTAGGTTGAGTCATTACATACACTTGTCCGTCAATAAACTTCATACCAAAGTTAAGGTTCTGAATAAGGTTTATCATACTAGGTGTAAAGATTTTATCAGGTCAACAACAATACTAAACATTAATATCATTTAGTGCTTATACAAGATAATTTTTTTTATGAATTAATCTATTTTTCTTGAGAGTATTTGAAAATTACAATGGGTTTAAGTTACATTTCATTCAATGGGTTTAAGTTACATTTCATTCAATGGGAGGAAATGGAAGGAAATGGTCCAGTCTAAAAACATAATAATTTTATCAATTGTTTCATAAATTGCCAAAACAATTAACACTACAAGGATACTATTTAGCATTTATACTTATTCACACATAACTATTTGTGACATAATTTATATGTAAGTATCCAAGAACGATAATAGAATTCTATATGACTTGTAAGTGGGAGTGACATTTTTTTTAAGTAGCTCTACTAACGATGTATTAAATACATAAGTTGTCTTTCAATTTCAACAACTCTCTTAGTCTATTTCCATTAGAACTATACCAGTATACCTTTTCATGTCGATTAATTTTCTTTAACAAAAATTCATTGTAAGCACTGCCTTGGCCATTCTTCCCCTCTTTGTTGGTTAGTCTCAATAGTGTAACAAGAATGGTTCATAGATCAAAAAACAAAGAATAATATTCAACATTCACAAAGAAGTGATATAGATGAGTCACATTTCCAAAGAAACCAAACTCAACTGAGAGATCAATAAAAAGATAGAAACAATAGAATCACACTTCCTTTCTTTACCCTTCTTCTTAAACCAAATGATGATGTTAATCAACAATGCACTATAATGAGTTAGAATTAATCTTTGTAATACAAAATGAGCATGTGTAATAACAACAATATCAATAGATGCTAAATTCACAAGATAAAAACATCACTTGTTCTCTATTATCTCTTCATCTGCAACCCAATTTTCCCCTTCTTGGTGTTTGAATAATCCATTCAATTCTTGATTAGTTATAGCCCTCAATTTTCACCCTCCTGGTACCTGAATGATATTATTCGAAACCCTAGTTTTCTCCATCCCAATGTTTGAATGATCTATAAAAAAATTCATTACTCACAGCCCCGTTTGCCCCTCTTATCACTTGAATGATCATGTTAACCATGGCACAAGTCCCTTCGCTGAGACTAGTCTTTATATGCTTCATGAGATGGTATAATAACATATCAAATGGGTGATTACAACGAGCATTGAAAGTCCTAACATTGCTATGAGGATTTACTAAACTTTCAACTTTTGTAAGGCTTTGTAGTGCCATTTATCTCTGTAACATCCCCAACACCCAACTGTTGGGCTATGCCACACAAAAATTCTCGAACTGTATATAAAATTAAAACATACAAATATTCTACAAATACACAGATTCATACARRATAACAATAGAAATACACATGCAACATTCACATGAAAAACCCATAAAAATAAAYRCATAAATAATAATGCAACATGTAATTTAAYACACAATTGACACTTACCTTTGATAGAAAAGATCAYCAACTGTGTGCAGACCTTCCAYGTTCCTCCYAGCCTTAGACCACACTGGTAAAAACTCACAGAAGTGGTCACCCYCCRAGYTGGCACTAAACTCTACCCGGGTAAAGGAATTCTTAACCARGCTGATGTTACTMAGACAATAGSAAGGACTATGTCACAGGTGCCAAATCAAACTAACAACCTACAGTCTCTCATTCCCCACATGCCTTTCCCACCCCAGGAAATGTACCCGTTCTCTGTTGAACAGTCCTTCGGCTGCCCCATTTCCTTTATGGAGCTTCAGGAATAGGCCAGACAAGAAGTCTCAGAGCCCTATAGTTGCAGTTTGGCACCTTTGGGAAATGTTGGCTGCTTTGTGAGTGAGATTTACTGGAATATAATGGGCATCTTTAGTAAGCTTATCCACCACGACCATGATAGAGTCATGTTGCTTGTTTGTTTTGTGAAGTTTGATGATGAGATCCATTGTTACAACTTCCCATTTGCACTCAGGGATGGGTAATTGTTGTAGCAAACCAGCTGGGTGTCTATGCTCAGTCTTGACCTTTTGACATTCCAAACATTTGGTAATAAAATAAACAACTTTTTTCTTCATGCCTGACCAATAATATTGTCTCTTGACAGTTGCAATAGTTTTATGATAACCTAGGTGCCCAACATAAGGTACACTATGCATTTCTCTCAATATCATATTTTTCAATTCCTGGGAATTTGGTACATAAGTTCTACCCTTGTACATGAGAATTTCATCATTTCCTAGCTTATAGTCTTCCATTTTCTACTGCAAAATACCTTGTTGTAACTTTTTTATTATTTCCATGTATTGCAAATCTGATTTTGCAGCCTCTAAGAACATGTCTTTCAAATTTGATTGGTACATGCTAATGGTTGTAGCATGCAACTCATGCACCCTCCTGCTAAATTCATCAACCACCTTGTTCTCTTTCCCTTTGATATGCTTTATATCAAACTCATATTCACTGTGAAATTCTAACCACCTGCTTTGTCTGGTATTTAGAGTTGGTTGTTCAAATAAATATTTCAAACCATTATGGTTTGTCCTCAACTCAAACATTTTCCCCATGAGGTAGTGCCTCCACATATTCAAGGCATGCACTATGGCTGCCGATTGCAAATCATGAGTAGCATAGTGTTTTTCATGCTCCTTCAACTTCCTTGATTCATAACATACTACATACCCATTTTGACTGAGAACTCCACCAAGCCCTTCTTTACATGCATTAGTGCATATGATGAAGTCTTCATTTAGATCAACAATCCTTAGTATTGGGGCACTTGTTAATAATTGCTTCAAGTGTTGGAAACTCCTTTCATAATCCAATGCCCACTGAAACTTCATCTCCTTTGTTACAGCAAGATTTGCCTCACCCTATGCAAATTTGCAAATAGGGCCTTTTCCCATTTCCCTATGCAGATTTGAAGTCCCTTTTTGCAAATCCCATAGCTAAAAACACGATTTTTCCACATATATGCGCCCTACCTATATTACAACATGTGTATACGCAGGTTGCACCACTACAACCCATGCACATCGGGATTTGTGCCCAAAATTAAAGAATGGTGTCGGGTTTGCATGTCGCATCACGAGATCCATGATCATTGACCTTCCATATACTGGAAACGTTCTGAATCAACCCTTCAGTTCCACTTGAAGGCTATAAATAGGCCAAATACGAGCTATGGAAAAGAGGAGAAGAATTCAACTTTGAGAGAAAAGTTACTATGGAGAAACTATTCACTTCACATTGAGTTTGCATCCCTTTGTCCTTTAAGTCTAAACACATGGTTCAACCCCCAATCTCTTCCCTTCTTGATTGAGAACCTCATTCTCTCTCTTATATGAGCTTGCCTTTGGTGGAGGATTGAAGTGGTGGAGGCCCAGCTGGAAGGTGCTTAGTTTCTCGGTTATGAACCGCGTCGACGCAGAAGTTTGTAATTCATTCACTTCTGCTGATTACATTTTAATAGAAATACTATTTTCTCATCCAATTAATATCTTGTGAATATTTGAATTGTTATTCCATGGGTGTATTTGTTATGAATGTTGATGGATTATGCTATTGAATGTGCTAACATTATATATTATCACCATATGCTTGCGTTTATTGGTTGTTGAGGACTAGTTGCAAGTGCATCACTTTTGGTCAAGTGCTCAATGGTAGACTTCATCGAACGTCTGGATGAGGTAGGCCTTTTATCTTGTCTTGATAGAATATTTGTTTATATAACATACTTGAGATTATAGTTGATTTCTGCAGTCATTTCCATATATTGTGGTTTACCCCTAGCCATAGAGAGATTTTCCTCGTAACAAAATTGGCAACCATACTGGGGAAATAATATTCTTTTTCGGGGTTTGGAGTGTTTTTCTCCTTAGATTTCTCTCGTTTATATTGATTTTCTTGTTGTATGATTGCTTGACAGCCTCTGTTCACTCCGAGTCTGAGTTTCCTAGCCTTCTCCTTAGTCTGGTTGTGTTTTGACACATATACGAGGGTTTTTGCCTAACAGTCGCATAAATACGCATGCTATCCTTTTGCAAGATGTGTATATGCGTGATTTTCCCTTGAACAATCGTGTACATCACCTTTTGTTTCTTGGTTGTTGGGTTTGATGGTTGTTGGGTAGGTTTTGATGATTGTTGAGTCTTCTTGGGTCTCTGTTATGACTGTTAAGTGTCTGTGAAATGACAAGAAACCTTTCTTTGGTTGAATTTTTGGGCGGTGCCTTTCTCATCATCCTTTTCATTTGATTGTCCTTGTATCCCAGGCTGGGTGTTTTGGTCGTTGCTATCCTACTTGATTTGTCCTTGTTTACACACAGTAGAGTTTTTATATCAAGCTGTTGTTCATTCCTTTCATTTTCATTCCTTTATATTGAAAATACAAAAATATTAGGCATTTTACATTGTTGGCATTTTGATCTCTTGAGTCTTTATCATTTATCTTAGTACATGTAAAGGAAGATTGTATTTTATTTTAGAATTGCAGAACTAGATTGAGAATTGCATTTTGAAAAACATATCATTTATTGAAAATTGAAGTTAGAAATTTGCATTGTATGCATATTCATTTATTTTACTTGCTAAGTCATAACTTCACTAGTTTCATGACCGCACCTTTTTGAGTAAGCAAGGCCACTAAAAGTAATGCTATAATTTAAAATTGATTAGTAACGATTTTATTTTTCTAGGGTGCACAAACTAGCTTTGGATTTAGAGCCTTGGAATAGGATTTTGTGAGTAAACTTCTCCAAGGTTATTAAATCAACAAATGTGTCTGACTAAGGGAGTGGAGAAATCCATTGTGTAATCGGTAATATTAGGAGACTCCGCTTACACCGGAGTTAAGAACGAGGTCACGTGAGGTTGGTTGAAGGGATATCCCCCCGATACCTTCTTAGCATTCGATATATTTCTGGGGATCTATTCGTATATGGGGATCTTGCTAGTACCTTTACCTCTATGAGAGGCGATGCTTTCAAGGTTTCAGGTTTTGTTACCCTGCCCATACGGTGGACCTGACTTATGACTGCTCACTTTGGCATCGGTTACATTGTGGTTGCTTAGTTGCTTGACTTAGGTACCACATAGGTTACTTGTAGGGGTTATTCTACAGGTACCTTGGGTCAGATAAGGGTTGGACAACACACAACCTTTATGGAGGATTACCTCTCCGGGGGGATGTGGCCAATTGGTTGTTAAGCCCACGAGGTCCCTTATAACTGATTCTGATACCTTCGATCTTTAGTAGGGATTCTCAGGCCCCTCTTGGGCGAGGCATACCTACTTTATGGAGGGAGGCCTCTTTCAACCATTTTATCTCGTTTGTATGCATATTGGCCTTTTGTTTTATTTTGGTGTGCTCTTTGATTATTAGTTGACCTTAGGATTTTGTATTGTGTCATGATTTTTCATTATCATGGATAGTGGAGTCCCTTTGACTCCCTCATTTAATTCTACCTCCCCCGTGACATTCACTCATTTCATGGGGACGAACCTATCTGTGTTTCATAATGGTATGCAGAATTATGATACTCAGTCAATGCCTTGGGTCTCTAATAATTTTTCTCATGGTATGCCAGACATGTCTTCACACTTTCCACCCTTTGTCTTTCCTCCTTATTCTTCCTCTCTGTTTGGTGGGAGTCATATCCCTCAAACAACTCTTACGGTAGGAGGTTGGAATATTCCTTCCTACGAATCCACTTTTCCAAGAGCAAGTGCTCAAATGGGCAGTCATTCTACTTATTACAATCCATCCACCTATCCTTCTTCCGCTATGACGGTTCGTACAAAATCTTTTCACATGGAGGAACTTCGTCTGTCCTTTGGTGTTTCATCCACAGGGAGTTATTTTTATAGTATGGGCAACCCCCTTCACGAATTTCTTTCATCTGGGGGTAACATGTATCCTCACATGAGTAACCCTTGTCATGTCTCTTTCTCTTCTCAAGCAGATTCCTTGGTGTCGATGCCCTTACACCCCTTTATGGATCAGTATGGAGGAGAATACTATCTTGTCAGACAGGGCCATGGTGTATACCCAAACCCTTCTTTTCCTACAATTTCTCAAAATCAGTCTTTCCTGGAACATTGGTCTCAAATGCCACAACCCACCTCCACCAGAAGTCCAGTCACTGTAGGCCATACTGGCATTATATCACCAACCTCTTCTAGTCATGTTGGAGATTGGTCAACAACCTCTGCAATTCATGTTGAATACCAACAACCAGCCGCTGCAAGTCATGTTGGGGGCACAAGTCTAGTCATTTCTAGTCACAATGCACATTCATCACCAACCTCTGCTAGTCATGTTGGCGATTCATCACCAATATCTGCTAGTCATGTTGGGGATTCATCACCAACCTCTGGTAGTCATGTTGGATATTTTCTACTAACCTCTACAAGTCATGCTAGGGGAATTCATACAATTGATAAGCCTAGACGTGTAAGACGTAAGCCCAAGTTCCTTTGTAGGATTTGCGAAGGAGAACACCTTACTCGTTTGTGCCCTGCTACTGCTGTGGTACCAGAAGCGTGGTCCTTACCGGGGGGGCCTTCAGGTTCTGAGTTGTCTTTGGCTTCCCAAACTTATTTGGTTGATACTACAGTTATGCCAATGCAATCTTTGGCTAACACCCCTCTTCCTTTAGGGGATGATGCATCTCTTGACCTTGTTGTCTCGCATCTTGTTCAACCAACGGTCATGTCAATGCAATCT
>JASDQU010502801.1:52086-62356 GCA_032191745.1 Picea mariana | reverse complement strand
AGTTGGATCTATTCTTCATCAAGTCGGCCATCTTCTTCCTCAGTTGCGATGAAACCCACGCCTCACAATGAAACAAAGACTTTGCTATTCTCTTATGTTGTAAATTACGTGGAGGTTTTTAGAAATGCGACAAAGTACCTTGATACAAAGGGCTCCAGTGTTTGCCTTCTCGACTACACCTATTGTATGCTCAGATTGGCGACGACCTTCAAAATTTCCATTGGTCCTGGCCATTCAGATAATCCAGGAAATCTCTAAATGTTGGAATGGGCACAGATTTGTTTTCTGCTCATTTGAACATTCAAAATTGAATTTTGTTTTGAAGCATGCCCTCATCCATCTACCAACCTGTAGTTACAATTAATTAAATTGACGATACAATCCAAGTATAGGGTGACAGCGGGATCATCAACCGAGGATGCAGTGAGTAGATCTGGGTGCCGACAACAAACATGGCTGAGGGTGCAGTAACGAAAAACTAGATGGATGGATGCATGCCATGGGGCACTACGAAATGTTGGCAGTATCTGGGGGATAGTTCCACAGCACGAACAAGGAGTCGTCGAAAAGCTACCTGTCGGAGGGAGTAGGCTCGAGAGGAAAGATTCCTCCAAGTTAGCCTACTCCATAGTCATAATTAATAAGGAGGCATGACAAATTGTTTGATTTTTTAATTTTTAATTTTTAAAATTATTTTTTAAATCACAATTAAGTATAAAACCACTTAAAATTGTCTAATCAAATTAACAAATAATTACAAAATATAAATTTATATTTAGAAAATTTAAAATTTACTTTTCCGAATAATTAATTTAATAGATAAATTTTGTGAGAATTTGTAAAATTTATAGAAAAAAGTGCAAAAACAAATTGCAAATTTTTTAAAAGCAAAAGGAATAATTAATTTAATAGATAAATTTTGTGAGACTTTAAAAAAATTTATATTTATGAAAAAAAAAATTGAAAAGTAAAAACAAATTTATTACACAACAATTACGGTAGACTTTAAAGTCTACCTGAAGCTATAATAAAAATAACAAAAACAAAGCCTATAATTAAAATAACCTCCACCAGATCATTGCACCATGTGATATCGAGATGTTCAAGGCTGGGACAAACACCGTCAACAAAGGATATCTCTGATATTTCTATATTCGACAGATGTAAGTATTCCAGTCGGGACAGTTCAATGGCAACGCTTTCTCCTTCCACCCCCTTTTTCAACGGTAGCTCACGAATTGGACAACTTTTTACTGTTAACTTTACCAGGTTGTTCAACTTCACCATTTCTGGCGGTAAGGACTGTATTCCGCATTTTTCTATGAACAACTTTGACAGCTGAGTCAACAGTCCCAACGAATCGGGCAAAGATTTCACTTCGACGCAATCAATGAGCCGCAATTCCTTCAAGCTTCTCAGGTGACCCAGGGAACATGGCAGTATTTTCAATAAACGACTTTCCACCTCAAATACTTCCAAACTACTGAGGTTTCCCATATCCCCAGGAAATTCTTGTAAATTTTGGGTCGCAGGATTTTTCTATTCCAAACTGGAGGAATCTCAGGGCTTGCCACCCCTCTGGCCATTTCACCCACAACTTTCAGAAATCCAGCGATTAAAACGCCATCAGTCATGCAATGGTTGAGATGTATACCCAGTACGAGCCCTCCGCATTTTAGACGCGTTACCTGAAAATCCAATCCATATATTGTAAATATTCTATCTGATTAGTCTACATGTACAGGCTTCAATATAGTTAGGGATTCAAGTGTACTAATTACGATCTGATTTCACATGAATAAACAACATGAATCAGAAGAAGTGGAGAGTCTATGATCATTTCCGATCTGGGAACGTTCTGGATAAAGTAATCACTGCGAAGAATGGGTGGATAGAGATCTCCAAAGTATTCCAAGGAAACATCTGTATCGGCCTCTACAAATAGAATACCTTCAGAATTTCCATTGGTCTTGGCTGTTCAGATAATCCAGGAAAGCTCTAAACAGGAAAGCTCTAAACGCTGGATATGCAGAATTCCGATTTGAGAAGGTAGTCAAAATTTAAATTTCAAATGAGGAATGGGCGCGGATTTGTTTTCCGCTCATTTGAACATTCAAAATTGAATTTGGTTTTGAAGCATGCCCTCATCCATCGTCCATCTACCAATCTGTAATTGAAATTAATTAAAATTAGGGGACGGTCCAAGTACAGGTTGACGGCGGGCTGCAGCTTCCGGGGGATAGTGCCACAACACGAATGTGGAGTCGCCGGAAATAAAATGCATGCGGGATTGGAGTTTTATGGTGCATGGTTCGGGCATGGGATGGGCATGCAGGAGTTCAATTAATACACCATGCAACAACTTCCCAATGATTGGGCTGTTGCATGGTGGATAGCCTTCGCCATGGGAGAATAGGCATCTGGGCCTCATACAAGTTTATTATTTTATTATAGATAAAATAATAATAAAATAACCCACCATCCCACCATGTGTCTAGTCATGTTTTTATTATTTATTGTTATTGTTATTTTAAATTTATTACATGTATTTTTTATTTATTTTAATTTAATTAATTAATTATTTTAAATTGCATTTAAAAAAAATTAAAATCAAAATGAAATTTCATTGGTTTATTTTAAATTATTATTATTATTTTTTTTAATATATACATAATAAATTCAAAATATGGTGTATGAACCTAAATTTAATTATCTATTGCATGAACCTATAGTGTTGAATTATATAACTATATTATATGGTATAAAAAAAATTGACCTTATATAATGTATAGTAATATATATACATATAAGAGAAATAAAAGGGTTAAATATTATAAGCATATATAAAAGCGGTGTACGATAGTAAACAAGTGTTGCATGGTAACATAGTCCTCTCAAGTTGGAAGGGAGTAAATGCGAGTACAGACACGTGGCTAGCAAGTTGGAATACATGCGGTTTGCATGCAAAACACAGTATTCCCGAATTAGTTCTTCCTGAAATATATAAAAAATTATCAATATTTAAAAGGTTCTTGGACACAAAAAAATTTAGCATTCCCGAATTAGTTTTCTTTCCATACTTTTTACATACGTTCGTGGAGAGAAACACAAAAAAATAGTAGTAAAGTTTGTTACATAGGTTCATGGAAAAAAACACAAAAGAAATTGAAATTTATCAAATTATAGGTTCCTGGACAACATAAATTATACATACCCAATATGAAATTTTATAAAGTACATATTTAGTTTTATACATAGGAAATATGTACTTTTATAAAGTATGGGGATGATATTTTATAGAGCATGCACTGAGTCCTCATTCCATACTTAGTCAGTTTTTGGATCGTGGGTTCTCCGGTTGGCGGGCTCAAAATTGAGCCTCTGATGTTCCGTGCCCTACAAATAGCACTGATAGTTCCGCGATATACAAATTGATAAGCAGAGTTGCGGACTATAGAAATTTATTACAAATTAATAATGTCTGTTACATATCTCTAGAAATGACATGAACATTTAAAAGCATACAATAGAATAGTAATAACATCTGTTACATAGGTTCATGGGGAAAAACCAAAAAAATTAGCATAACAAAGGCTTTTCTTGGACATAAAAAATTTAGCATTGCCGAATTAGTTTTATTTACATACGTTCGTGGAGAGAAACACAAAAAAGTAATAGTAACGTCTGTTACATAGATTTGTGGAAAAAAATACAAAGAAATTAGCATTTCCGAACTAGTTATCTTTAAAACAAGGGATCCTCGACACAAAAGAAATTGAAATTTATCAAATTTTAGAAAGTAGATATTTAGTTTTATACATACGAAATATGTACTTTTATAAAGTATGGGGATGAGATTTTATACAGCATGCACGAAGCCCTCATTCAATACTTAGTCAGTTTTTGGATCGCGGATTCTCGGACTGGTGAGCTCAAAATTGGGTCTTTGTTGTTTCGTGCCCTACAAATAGCACCGAGAGTTCCGCGATATACAAACTGACAAACGGACTATAAAAAGTTATCAAAAAATAAAAAATGTCTGTTACATATCTCTGGAAATTACATCAACATTTAAAAGCATACAATAGAATAGTAATAACGTATGTTACATAGGTTTGTGGAGAAAAACACAAAAAGGTTAGCATTCCTGAACTAGTTTGTTTTAAAACAAAGGGTTCTTGACAGAATAAAAATCAAAATTTATCAAAGCATAGGATCTTAAACACCCAAAAAGTTAGCATACAATAAAATAGTAACAACGTCGTGCAAGACAAAAAATTTAGCATAGAATAGGACACAGGAATTGTAGCTGACCTCCATACTTAGCCATTTTTTGGATCGCAGGTTCTCGGGTTGGTGGGCCCAAAATTGGGCCTCTGTTGTTCTGTAATATACTAGATATAAAATGTATGCAGAACAGAAATAAAATACTAGTAATGGAAGAATAACAACAATATAACCAGAACATTCATCACAATAGCACTGAAATGATATAAGAATAACAATAGAAATAACACTTTGAATCTGAAACCAATGTTCACAGACCTCTTCGAGGGGGCAACCTCTAGGTGAGAAGATCTCTATTACAATAATATCCAATCTAGGGTTCTCATACCCTTGACTCCTATTTATACTAAAAAGAAGCATCTAGAGAAAGATCCTTCTAGAAGCAGAAGCTTCTATTAGGTCTTCTTACATCCGCATTATTCTATTTTATTGAAATGCCTTATTAATATTGAAATTTATTACATCTGAATATATTGTTCTACCTATGTGCGGGTTAGGACCCTAACATTTCCGCCCCCTTAAAAAAAACCTTGTCCTCAAGGCTTGAGATGAGGAAATTGTTGCAGAATGGTAGTCGGTTCCCAAGTGGTGTCTACTGGAGTTGTATCTTTCCACTGGACTAACACTTCCTTGATGGTTCTCTGACGTAGGAGATGCTCACGCTGGTCCAAAAATGCTTCTAGTTGTAGCCAAATGGATCCTTCTTCAACTAACTCTATAAGGTTGGTTTGAATTTGACACTTTGCTCCAATCACCTTCTTTAAGTATGAAACATGAAAAACAGGATGTAGCTTCGAATGGCATGGTATAAGGACCATAAAATTTGGGTGATAGCTTCTGACAATGCTCGGCCTTGAGGAAAGTTTTCTTGTAAGGTTGCAGTCGAAGAAACACCTGATCCCCTTCTGCAAATTGACGTTCAGAGTGACCTTGATTTGCTTGTTTCTTCATGTGATTCTGTGCCATGACCAAATTCTCTTTGAGGGCACGGATAATGGCCTCTCGAGCTGTAAGTGTTAGGTGAACCGCCTGGACCTTCGAGGCACCTAGTAAGTATGAGAGAACTGAAGGTGGCTTCTGTCCATATACCGCTTCAAAAGGAGTTAGGCGTGTAGTTCTATGGTATGAAGTGTTGTACCACCATTCAGCTAGGGGTAACCATTGAGCCCACTGAGTTTGCTTTTCCGAGGCAAAACACCTCAAATATGTTTCCAAACACTTGTTGACAACTTCCGTTTGGCCATCAGTCTAGGAATGATAGGTTGTGCTAAGATGAAATTCTGTGCCTTGTATCTTGAACAATTCTTGCCAAAAATTGCTTGTGAAAGTTGGGTCGCGATCATACACAATAGAGTGCGGCATGCCATGAAGCTTGAAGACTTGATCCATGAAGATTTGAGACACCATGGATGTTGTAAACGGGTGTTGAAGGGCGCAGAAATGAGCATACTTGGAAAGGCGATCAACAGGCACCATGATGACGGATTTATTTCTCGATTTGGTTAATCCTGTAATAAAATCCATAGGGATATCCTTCCAAATAGCAGGTGGAATCGACAACGTTTGTAGTGTGCCCGACGATTTGACTGTTTCTCCCTTGTTGCGTTGACACACATCACATTCAAGTACAAAATTACGAATGTCCTATTTCAGACCATCCCAAAAAAAGGAACGTTTGACCCTGTCATAGGTTTTGGTGAACCCAGAGTGCCCTGTTGTGGGTGTAGCATGAAGCTCTGAAAGTACCATGGATTTAAGCTTTGATTGTTTACTTAAATAAAAACGGCCTTTGTTTCGAAGTTTCTCATGGAGCCAAGAGTACCCTGGGGAAGCGAGAGCATTGGAATGCAATTGCTCGATCAACTACGAACTTTTGGGGTCTTGTAGCCATTCCTGAAGAATGACTTGGAGCCAATCTGGTACAATGAATGGAAGAGAAAAAAGGGATCCTTCATCTTCATATTTTTGGGAAAATGCATCCGCAACCACATTGTCTTTGAATTTCTTATAAACAATCTCATAATCATATCCAAAGAGTTTAGTCACCCATTTCTGTTGTTCTGGAGAGGAAATGCGTTGTTTCAGAAAATACTTAAGGCTTTGATGGTCTATATTAATTTGGAACTGTTACCCCAATAGATAAGGACGCCACAGATCCATGGCATGCAAAATAGCCAACATTTTCTTTGCATAGATGGATTTTTCCATATTTCTTTAAGATAGTTTCTTGCTGGTAGAGGCCAAAGGTCGACCCTCTTTCATAAGGACAACACCAATTCCTTTCCTTGAGGCATCACATTCCAACACAAAGGTCTTTGTGAAATCAGAAAGGACGAGAACTAGAGTAGTGCACATGTCCATCTTTGAGGTTTGAAAAGCTTGAGCAGTGGATGGAGTCCAAGTGAAAGAGTTCATTTTGAGGAGAGCAGTGAGAGGTGCTGCAATCTTCCCATAATTCTTAACAAACTTGCGATAATACCCTGTTAAGCATAGAAATCCATGCAAGCTCTTAAGAGTCTTTGGGTGAAGCCAGTCTTGCATAGCTTCAATCTTTTTAGAATCCACCTTGAGGCCATATTTTCCAACCAGATGACCCAAGTATTCAACTTCTGAGGCGCCAAAAGAACATTTAGACTATTTTAGGAAAAGTTGGTGCTGAGATAGTAGATGGATAATTCGATCCACATAAGAAAGATGGTATGTCCAGGTTTTGATATAGATGAGGATATCATCAAAGAAAACTAAGACAAAATGGCGGAGAAAATGATGGAAGACATGATTCATGAGGCTTTGGAAGGTGGAGGGGGCATTACACAAGCCAAAGGGCATGACCAAAAACTCATAGTGGGCTTCATGAGTTCTAAAGGAAGTCTTGGGAATATCTACCTCTTTCATACATATCTGGTGGTAGCTTGAACAAAGATCCAATTTAGTGAAGAATTGGGCGCCACTCAATTCATCCAGGAGGTCATCAATGACAGGAATGGGAAATTTGTCTTTGATGGTAAGTTTGTTGAGGGCATGGAAGTTAGGATACATTCACCAAGAACCTTCTTTCCTCAGGACCATGACCACAGGTGATGAATAGGGGCTCGTACTAGGGCGGATAACACCTGCATTACGGAGTTCATGGACCATTTTCTCAATTTAATTTTTTTGGGAAAAGGGGTGATGATATAGACATATTTGGGATCAAGAACACCATGTGAAGGAGGGATGCCTTGGGGAGTGGAAAAGACCAATTGATGTTTAGAAAGGATGGCTTGGAGGTCTTGCATTACGGAAGGTATCTCTATTGCTTGTATGGCATGGAGTTGGGCGATAACACTAGAATGACCCTTTTTGAGTAGCTTTTCCATGCAATGGGAACTAATGATCTCAGATGAACCTACGGTGATGCCTTGGAACTTATATTGGTGGCCCTCTTGGTCGAATTGCATGGTTAAGTCTTTAAAATCCATGAGAATGGGACCCAACGTCCTTAGCCAGTCTGCACCCAACACAATGTCACAACCTCTGTTGTGGGGAAATTCTACCCTACAGACTAACAAGCTAGGGATTAAACTTGCATGCAGATCATGACCCTTCAAAAATTACTTTCAACCTTCTACCCCAAACCTAAAACCCTTTTTCACATGCAAACATGGAAGGAACCAGCTAACCTTTTTATCGTCGTTTGGTGTAGATCCTCCGTTGCACTTTATCCCCTTGCTTTTGCTGCTCCTTCCAAAAAGTGATCCTGCAATCAAGACAAAACTACGCATGCATGCTATTGTTCTACTAGAGGGTTAGAGATTCAACATAAATCAAATGAAACACATAAGACTCGTGCATTTGGGATGGGAAAAGTATCTTTTTATTAATCTCAAGATGAATCAACTTACAATGATTATAGAGACCATCCACCGTTCCTTGATCCTGATCCTGGGCTCCTCATCTTCTTTGTCCTCCAACTACTTTGCTTGAATTCTCCTAAAGATTGAGGAAAGGCTAAAGGGTTGGGACAAAACGGATTTGGAAATTGGGCAGAGTTTCTTTGCTATGATTTTCCTCCTTTGAATAGTACCCCTACCCCTTATTTTATAGGCTAGAAGGAGCTAGGGTTTTGGACGAACTCTCGGCCATGCATGGCTCAGAGTTCTAGTTAACTGACCCAAATCTTTTCGTTCCGTCGGAAACTTTCCTGATTTTTTGCTTTGTTAGGTAAACGCGGGCTGTAGTGGGCCAGCCAGCATTCCAACGCATGCAGTATAAGGCCTGCCAGCATTCCAACGCGCCCAGTAATGGGTTAGGGCACNGTGCAGTATAAGGCTTGCCAGCATTCCAACGCGCCCAGTGCTAGGTTAGGGCGCGGGCTACTTAATTTAGGAGGTTTTTGAAGAGTCTGTTCAGCATGGCTTTGGCAATGAAGGGAAATGAGTTGGCCCGATGCCAGGCAAGCATGGATGGTGCAATTTAGGGTTATAACACCTATGAGAATATAACATGAAAAAATGGGGATTCTTAGCACTTACATCAATTAAACTTAAATAAACTTGGATAAAGGTCCTCGTAAATCATTTTAGATTATACAATGAAAACCACAAGCTTCCAGGTACCTAAAACCATAATCAATTATGGCTAAACTAACAAGGCATAAATTGATTAAGTAAATTGAAGGATTGTCATACAAATTATATGTATCTTTCTCCATTGAGAAACTCTTTATCACATGTATCTTCAATTCCAGTGGGCAGCAGCCAATATCTAAAATATTTGATTAAAAACCTCGTTTAAAATATTATAAAATAAATTACCCTAGAATATGTAATGTTTTTTCTGCAGTAGCACATAACTTTGTCGTGTAAGAAATTGTTTATATCATGTACCTTCAATGACCGATGAAACATAAAGAAAAACACAATCAAGTCTAAAAAAAATACATCTTTCAAAATATATAGCATGGGTAAAGAAACACATAATATGGTAGAACAAATTAAATTATGATACATTGAATCATCATTATTTTTTAAGGTTCTAAAGATTCTGTAAGGTAGCTAGAGAGGTAGTGGGAGGGCCTAGAGGGCCCATAGTGATAATAGGTCATTCAATGTAAGGTGGATTAGGTCCACTATATTATTAAATAATACCCACTATGGTAGTTAGATATAATAAATGGGTAATTAGATATAATAAATCTAAGAGGACTTCTTATAAGGTTCTACTTCTAGAAGATTCCTCCTCTAGAATGTTCTTAGGTGATGGTAGAACTATATAAAGGGGTTCAAGCAATGTAATGAGACATGAAGAGAAGTATTATATTTGGAGCAGTAGCTCAATAGGAGGATGCCCCCTCGAAGAGGCAAGTGAATAGGAGAGGATCCCTTCCATAATAGGATCCATTGTATGGTGTTGCCCTACCTCAAGGGTTTGATAGTAATAAAGAAAATTTTGCATATTGTTCTTGTATATCTATTGTGGTGCTTTTGTATTCAGTATTGGGTTCTTAACAAGTGGTATCAGAGCACTTTCCTTGGCCGGAGTTGTGGGCAAATATTTTTTATTTTTGCAGATTTTTTTTCGAAGAAGAAAAAAGAGGGCCGCGACATTCGAGACATTTTCAGTATATTTTAATGCAAAATTTGTAGAAAAGGGTTGTATATCTGAGTTCCTCTCAGAAAAACACCCAAGTTGAAAAAAAAAATCATCCAAAACGGAGTCCGGAAGGTCAAGATATTGAGGTTTTAAATTCTGCAAATTTTCAGGGTTTTTTCTGCGGACGGAGGCGCGATTTATTTTTATTTCTGTAGCAATTAGAGGCCGAATTTTCCCAAATAAGTTACAGAACTGAGTTCGCCTCACAATTTCACCCAATTTCAAAAAAAAAATCAGCCGAAACGGAGTCCGGGAAGTGAAGTTATGAGCATTTTAACTTCAACACTTTTTTAGGGTTTTTCCAGAAAAAGCCGCGATTTTCTGCCGAAACTTCTTGGGTTTATTTTTT
>JASDQU010502801.1:22418-40244 GCA_032191745.1 Picea mariana | reverse complement strand
ACATATATTAAAAAATAAATAAATAAAAGCATAAAATTTTGGGCTCGAAGGCCAATCTTTAATCATCGAACCACAACAAACAATCCAACACCCAGGCGTCTGGGAACAACCACAATAAACAATCCAGCACCCAAGCACCTACGAACAACCAAAACAAACAATCCAAACACCAAGCTTCAATACATAGCCTCAGGCTCACTACATCATACGACCACAAGTCCAGAAACAATACATAACCACAACGCACAAGCACTAAGCTCCAATGCTCGAAGGCCACTCTAGAATCCTCAAGCCTCGCACCTGAAACCACCGAGTCACATAATTCAACGCATATGTACAAGGTGCTAAGGTAAGACCACATTCAAGACCTCCTCGAGCTTTCTTCACAGGAAGAATTAGACCGTGAGTACTCTGGAAGCAAGTAGACAGAGGGCCCGACCGAGAATAATAGAGTAAAAGACCCTGAGTATTCTGGAAGTAATGTCTCTAGAGTGGTCGGATCTTCTCATGACCTCCAAACAGCCTAAAGGACCCACACATTCACACCAACCGCTACACCACATCATGTGATTTCAACATCCCAAACAGTGAAGCTGATATTCTTGTACTCTACAGTCATGCCAATGCAGAAGGCACCATGAGGAGGAGCCCACGAGAGAGAGCTAATATGCACCAACGTAGAAGGCACCAAGAGGAGGAGAGCCCACAAGGGGCGACTACATTCAAGTGTAAAAAAAAATATGTAATATTGGGCCTGAGACCCAAACCCTAATTATTTCATAAAATTCCATGCAATATCATACAACAAAGAAGCTAGCACCCTTGAGCCAGCGCCGAACACCAAATAATAACTATTTCAACACACCAGTCAACACCCAATGATCGAGTGCTAGGGAAGGGAGGAGCCACGAGGAGTCTAGTGCAAAATTCATCGACACCAAAATTAGCGTAGCTCGAGTCCAAGTGTATGCACTTAGAGCACTCATCAAATGCCACAAAGAGTGAGCCCAAAGGACCATTGGTTCATTGCACTACGTGTCCAGGCACAACATATTATACATAGGGTTGGGGATCATGGGTTTTGAAACCGCGACCCGTAGCCACGCAAATAAGTTATGCAAGATTAGCCGAAGCACCGAATCTAAGAGTAATGGTCATATCTCATCCCGCGCACTGTACTGAAATATATATATATATATATATATACACACACACACACACAAAGCCAAACACCTACAACAACAAACAAGATGACGCCCAAGTCAAACGCCAAGCCTCCAAGGAGCAAAGGGAAAACGCCATTGTTCTCAACGTTTCCTCTATTCCTGGAACTCGTGGATACCAGGGTCGATCGAGTAGAGGGACGGCCATGGATAGCCTCATCCTTCACCTCTGTTGAGCATTTGAAAAAAAAACGAGAATGAAAAGGGCCGAGTGAGGCTAGGGTTCGAGGAGATAAAGGCGAGAGTAATTTAAGGTTGAGGATGAGAGCCCTGGGAAGGAGGGCACATGGACCTCATGCACCACGATGCCCAAATTCAAATAAAAAAAAGAAAAAATAATTGTTTTTTATTTTTTATTTTTTTTTTAATTTTCTCTTGTTTAATATTTTTTTTATTATTATTTTTAATTAATTATTTTTAAAAAATTTCTTTTAAATTACATTTTTATTTTATAGATTGTATAAAAATTTGTTTAAAAAAAAATGTTAATTATAAAAAATAAAAATAGATAATAATAATAAAGTTATATAAAAAAAAAAGTTTGGAGTCCATGGGTTTTGAACCCACAGCCTCCACCAAGCCCAAGCACCTTGAGAAATGGACCAAAACCAACACGCTCCACATGTTACTTTACAAAATAAATTCATTTATACAAATAAATTAATTATCAGTAGTCATAAAGTACTATCCCAAAATATAATCTCCAATTATCCAAGTTAACCAAGCACTGAGTTTCATGCCCTCAACCATTGAGCTAAGTGCCAAGCCCTTCCATTCCATTCCACTAGCCAAGGCTAAGCACCAAGCTCACAAGGGAGCATTTTGTGCACAACGTATTAACATTATAAAATTTTAATGTTAATAATGAGTTTGAAACCTATGATTATCAATCATATATATATCCCCATGATTAATGAATGTAATAGTGTAACTTTATAATTTACAGGTTAAAAGTCCTTGTAGAGTAGCGAGAGTTTGATGCAGGTTATGGGAAATAGTCAAGGTAGAATAGGGGTATAATAGAAAGCACCATATAAGGGATCTGATGGACTGTGGCGAGTATGTTACAGTGCTAGCGTAACTACCAGGGAGAGGGTCAATAGTTTTCTTAGGCGAAGACATCAAGCTTAGATGCTTAACCCTAACCTAGCCACTTCCCCTAAAGAGAGTAATGTCTGTTTACAGACAAGTAAAAAAAAACTTACACCTATCCCTGTTTTCTAGTTTAAGTTGCACAAATGTGAAATGTCCTTGAACTCACCCTGACAACTTTGGTTGATGCAGATTAAATCATACAAGATGGTTAGGACTCGAGGAAATCGAGGTAGAGAGGCATCGTAGAAGGGACTTCTAGTGCCGCCACCACCATCGCCTGGACTATCTCTCATACTATTCTCTTTAGAGGCCATAAATGATATTTTAAAGGGGCATCAACCAACAGGGATCGAAGTGGAGCCCCCACCATCTGGAATGGGTAATCTAGAAGCATCAAGGGATTTAGGAGGAGGACCTCCACCCGAAGACATCACTAGAGAACTGCAGAAAATCAAACTTCTGGATTTTGTCAGGGGTCGTGCCAGTGAATGTGCCGAGGCATGGTTGGAAGGCATGACAAGGTGTTCCTCCTTAAGAGACTATGTGTCCACTTCAAAGGAGAAGATAATAATTTTTTAGTTAAGAGATAGTGCCTTGAACTAGTGTGGAAACCTGGAAAGGCAACTGCATATTACCCCAGACACCATATCTTGGGAACTTTTTGAGGAGAGGTTCCGAAGGAAATATCTGCCAGCTTACTATGAGGAACAACAGGTAGGAGAGTTTCATGGTCTAGTATAGGGAAACAGAACTGTAGAAGAATATGAGATTAGGTTTATGGAATTGGTCAAATATGTTTCAAATATGGATAATGACCAAGGATAGGAAGAATGCTTTGTCTATGGGTTAAAACCTAAGATAAGGGCTATGGTGCAGATGTGGAAATTGTCTTCAGTAGCTAAAGTTGTGGAAAATGCGTGTTATGTGGAGGAACACATGAACTTAACCAGAGGTATGAGACCGACCTTTCTGCATCATCCTGGATTCATAGGGAAGGCCCCTAGGACAGTTCCCAGGGGAGGGGGCTCAAGGACACCTCCATATTGTAATAGAGTCACACCAAGGATAGTAGCCACAGGGATTTAAATGGCAGCAAGTGCAGCACCTCGTTCATCACCAATGACACAGACAGGTCCATGGCCATCACAGGGAGAAACTAGTAGGGGCAGGGGTTCCAGGGGAAGGAACTCATTTAAGAGATAGTCACATAACAGTGTGCAAGTTCAATCTCGTGTTACCTGTTGGGGATGTGGAGGACCCCATTAGTAGTGTGACTGCCCAGAGTTACAATCAGGATTTGTACATAGGGAAGGAAAGGCCTCGATGGGAAGAGTAAGTGGAAGCTACCAGATTTACGAAGTGGTTAATAATCACCAGGAAGAACATCAATCCACGGTGGTGGAGTCATCAGGTACGTTAAATCATATCAATGTTAAAATTTTATTTGATTGGTGCTACAAATAGTTTCATTTCACCATCTACATTAGAAAAGAGTGGGTTGGCAGCCTACGAGCACGATGACTTTAAACAAGTCGAGATGGCTTCGGGGGAAAAACAAGTGGTAGGACCTAGCATTGTTAATTTTATAGTAGACCTGGGAGTGTGTACTACCAGGTTGAAGGTATACGTCACTGCTCTCAGGGCGTATGACCTAATCATTGGAATGGATTGGTTAGAAGCTCATCGAGCTTTGGTAGATTGTTTTGCAAAAAGGGTGCTTTGTGTCGATGATGAAGGAAGACCAGTAGAGATCCAGGGTGTACGGAGAAAGGTTTCATTACACTTTATCTCAACTATGAAGGTTAAGCGATGCTTGAGGCAAGGGTGTTGACTATATGTAGTGGACGCAGTGAATGAAAGGAAGGGACCCTCCTTGGATTAGTGCCCAGTATTGTCAGAATTTAAGGATGTTTTTCCAAACGAGTTACCAGGGTTACCTCCTGATAGGGAGCTTGATTTTACTATTGAGCTAAAAACTGGTGCAGAACCAATTTCCAAGACTCTTTATTGGATGACAGTGCCAAAACTTTCTGAGTTGCAAATGCAGTTGAAAGAGTTACTGGACTTAGGGATAATAAGGCCCAGTGTCTCACCTTGGGGTGCACAAGTAATTTTTGTAAAGAAGAAGGATGGTTCCTTACAATTGTGTATAGACTATAGGGTCTTGAACCATGCTACAGTGAAAAATAGGTACCCAATGCTGTGAATAGATGGCCTCTTCAATCAGATGAAAGGAGAAGCGGTATTCTCAAAGATCGATTTGCGATCAGGGTATCACCAGTTAAGGATTAAGGAAGGCGATATTCCTAAAACTGCCTTTCGAACCCAGTTTGGACATTACGAGTTTGTTGTAGTACCTTTCGGATTGACCAATGCGCCAGTAGTATTCATGAGCCTCATGAATGGTGTATTCTGGAAATACCTAGACCGCTTTGTACAATTCTTTCTAGATGATATCCTCATCTATTCCAAGAATTAAAGAGAACACGAGGAACACTTGCGAGCAGTGTTGTCCTGCCTTAGAGAGAACAAATTGCATGGGAAGTTTTCGAAGTGTTCCTTCTTATAGAGAGAAATCCACTATTTAGGTCATATCATTTCCGGTGAAGGAATCTCTGTGGACCCACAAAAGGTAAAGGCCAATATGGAGTGGCCATTGCCGAAAAATGCCCATGAGGTGAGAAGCTTCATGGGGCTAGCAGGTTATTATCGGAGATTTGTGGAAGGATTCTCTAAAATAGAGAAACCCATCACCACTTTTCAGCACAAGGGGGTCAGGTATGAATGGACAGAAGAATGTGATAGTGCATTCATAGAGCTTAAGAGGTTACTAACTAGTGCGCCAATTCTACGAGTGTCGGATATGGAAAACGACTTCACACTCTGTACGGATGCCTCGAAGCAAGGGTTGGGGGCCATGCTAATGTAGGATGGAGGAGTGATAGCTTATGCATCAAGGAAGTTGAAGAAACAATAAGAGCTTTATGCTACTCATGATTTAGAGTTGGCAGTTGTAATTCTAGCTCTGAAACTTTGGAGGCACTATCTTGTGGGGTGAAACTTTGAGCTCAAAACCAACCATCAAAGTTTGAAACATATATTCACTCAAAGGGATCTGAATGCTAGGAAAAGGCGATGGAGTGAGTTTATGAGTGAGTACGATTTGGTATTTCATACATCAAGGGAAAGGAAAATGTGGTCGTAGATGCCTTGAGTAAGAGACCACGTGTCTTCTCCTTGGTGTACTTAAAAGTCAATCTGAGGGAACGTGTGTTGATGCAAATCCAAAGAGATAGTTGGTATTTAAAGGTTACTTAAAACCTCCAAAGTGAGAGGAATTAGATCCAAATTATGAAGGATATAGTTGGGGAAGGATGTACATCCCTAAAGATGGGGATATTCGAAGCATCATACTGAAGGAAGCCCATAGAGCACTTTATTATGTGCATCCGGGTGTGAAGAAGACAAACTCAAACATGAGGAAGCTCTTCTTCTGGGTAGGCATGAAGAGCGATTTAGTCCATTTCATCACCAAGTGACAAGGATTATCACTAACAGGGTTAGTGGCTCGATTCACTGTGTAGTTAATTCTGGTTGGGAACTATGTTGAATTCTCTGGTTGGGAGTTATGCGGTTTCCTGCACGGTATTGGTCCTAGGTCATTATGATCAAAACAAATATACCAGGTGTACACAGTCACATGGCTCGAGGACCCGATGCATTCAATCACTATTTCTCTATGATACGAGGGAACTTGGGTATCTAATGCTCCATTTCTCCTTTGGTTGGCTTGTGCACTTTCATAAAAGATTGTCTGAGTTAACCTCTGCAATGCCTCTCTACGTATAACTACTGACGACAATGGAGTTCCTTCTCTGCGTAAGGAAAGAACAATGTTACACATCTTCCTGACTTCCTCTATTACCGAGTAAGCTCGTGAACACTAATGCTTGAATTTAAATGTAGAAAGGAAGTGTGGAATGTCAGTTGTATTAAGTTTGTCTCTGTAATAACTTCTTTATGGTTTTATGGTTGGGTAACATTCCTTTCATTGAAATTATCTCTCTGAATACTTCTACACAAGATCTGGATATAATACGTAGTTTCCAATCTTGTCGTGGTTTACGGCCTTTTGTTACTCAAGATTTTTCTTTTAACTAGTAAGCCATTTTATGAATGACATTGATGTATATTGTAATGTATTAATTTAATTAATCAATAAATTCATACATTTATAATAAATACATTACTAAAGTAGTAATAGATTAATAATATATTATTTAAGTATTAATAGAATAATACCTTAATTGAAAATGACTATGGTTGAGTATGGCTGACCATGACCATGGTTTACTTTGGTAGACCTTGGTTGACTTTGGGAAGGAAAGGTTGGCTATGGTTGACCCTGGTTGTCCTTCATCATGGTTGAGTGAGGTTGACCATGACCATGGTTGACTATAGTTGATCAAAGTTTATTATCGTTGAACATGCCCATGGCTAACCTTCGTTGACCATGTGGATCTCATTATGGTGGGCCATGTTGATTATGTTCGTCGTAGTTTACTATGACACTATTGCATTGCAATGTTGACTATATTTTGTTTTCCAAATTGTGACATCATGTTTTGTTTATCACATGCCAACATGAGTTTTCGTTCATCACATTGTGAAATCAACTTTTGTTCATCACATGTTGACATAAGATTTTGTTCATCACAATGTGACATTAGCTTTTGTTTGTCACTTGACATCGTAAGGTTGTGGTCATCAAATTACGACGAAGGTTTATGTTTCTCACAATATGGCAAGAAATAATTTTGTCATAGTTCGATAGTGGGTTATGTTCGTCACATTGCGACATCAAAAAATGATTTTCACATCATCACATTAGTTTGTGTACATCAAATTGCGACAATAGGTTGTGTTTGTCCGATTGTGACATTTGTAAATGTCTATCGCATTGCATTTGTCCAATTACAAAGCCAATTTATGTTCGTCTGATTGCGATGTTAGTAATTATTCGTCACATTGTAATGTGCATATATGTTCTTCACAATGTGACATCCATATATATTCATTGCATTGTGGTGTTACTATGTTTGGTAGATTGCATTGTTACTATGTTCGACATATTATGATGTTTGGAAATGCCTATCACATTGGGGCATTTGTATATGTTCGTCATATTGTGATGTTACTATGCATGGTAGATGGAAACATTACTAAGTTTGACACATTACGATGTTTGGAAATGTTTGTAACATTGCAACGCCCATATGTGTTTGTCACACTGCGAAATTACAATGTTTGGTACATTGCAAGTTTACCATGTTCGACACATTGCGATGTTTGGAAGTGTTTGTCACATTGCAATGTCAAGATATGTGCGCCACATTGCAATGTGAGGAAATATTTTCCATATTGCAACGACAGGGTGATGTGGGACACATTGCAACATCTATTTATGTATTTGACATTGTGATATGTACTTATGTTTGTCTTATTGCGACACTACTATCCACATTGGGACAACATGCCTATTTTCATCATATTAAGACGTTACTTTGTTTCGTAGATTGCAATGTTACTATGTTCATAACATTGGGACGTTACTATGTTTTTCATATTGCAAAACTATATTTTCATCACATTGCAATGTTATTTGTTTGTCACGGTGTGACTTTACTATGTTTGGTAGATTTCAATGTTACCATGTTCAACACATTGCAACATTTCAAAAATTTTGTCACATTGCGACATTGCAATAAGTGTGTCACAATGCAACATTAGGAAATTTTCATCGCATTGTGACGATAAGATGATGTGCGACACAATGCAAAGACATGCCTATCCAAATCCATATATGTTCCACACATTGCAACATTTGGAAATTTTTGTTACATTATGATGTTTGTATATCTTCATCATATTGCGACGTTTGGAGTGTTTGTCACATTGTGACATGAGGATATGTACATCACATTGCAATGCGAGGAAATGTTCATCATATTGCAATGAAAGGGCTATGTGGCACACATTGCAACCTCTGTTTATGTTCGTTTCATTGTGACGCTAATATCCACATAGTGACGACATGGCTATGTTCGTCACATTGCGACATTACTATGTTTGGTAGATTGCAATGTTACTATGTTCGTCGCATTGAGACTTTAATATGTTCATCAGATTGCAACGTTATATGTTCATCACATTTTCACGTTAATATGTTTGGTAGATTGAAGAGTTAATTTGTTCGACACATTGCGATGTTTAGAATTGTTTGTCACATTGCAACATTGGAATAAGTGCGTCACATTGCAACATGAGGAAATGTTCATCACATTTCACTGATAGGATGATGTGCACTGGAGTGAAATGTTTGTTTATGTTATGACGACATGCCTATGTTCATCACATTATGACGTCAGTTTATGTCCATCACATTGCAACGTTATTATGTTTGTTAGATTGCAAAGTTACTATGTTAAGAAAGATAACATAAAAATAGAGTATGTATATAATATAATTATAAAAAGATAAAAAACATGACATGATACACATGTGTACTAATAAAATAGAAAACACATGAACTATATTCTCTTTCCACTAAAATATTTATTAAATTATTTCATTAATAACAAGATCTAAAATAAACAAAAGCACCAACAGATAAAATCTTAAGTAAGAACATAAATTGAGATTTGTATAATAAAAATATAAATATGAGGTATACAATGATAGAGAATGACATCCAAATGAAAGAAGAGAAAAATAACTTGAAGCAAAGAACTATGAATAAGAAAAAAACCAGCCTTCTTTATTCAATATTTCTTCATCACTACGTTACAATGACAGTCTGAATGATTATCCATCTGTATATAGGTTCTTACCTTGCAAGTGAAGCGTCGATATTTAGTTCCATTTTCTAGCTGGTCGACGGATTACCAAAGCCATCACCAGGTTTGAGGGACACAAGCCTTCGTCCTCCATACAAATATGAGTGAAAATCTTGAGCAGAGCTCTGGATCTGAACAAAACCACAAAGAAATGATTGTGATCCAAATAAAAATCCATTTCAATAACCACAAGTTGACCAAGTGGTGGTGTTGCATGTGAAAATGAATGTTGGTAATATTGAATTGAAATCAATTTCCATGTGGCAATATCGTGTTATGTATAATATCCATTGCAACACATCTACCGCCAATATTCACCTACCATACTTAATGTGATCAATGTTGGGTCGATTCCACTGTATCATGTATCAAAACGCGAGCTCAAATTTAAGTTGGATACACAACGTGTCGGGTGGTATAATTGTGGTACACGAAGTAACCACGAATCTTCATACTTGTATTATATATGCTTTTCTCAACAACATAACCATGTCAACGATATACCATTGCAATCCTTAATAAAACATGGTGTATAAAATATCATTCCATGTGGGTTTTTTTATCATATCCAATGATTTTTTATATTGTTTATAAAACCAATATAGCACCAAATCATAAAAAATGTTTAGAATTCATGAAGTCCACCACAGTATGTTTATCAAGGAAATGTACACAATACTAATACCAATTGCAATATGGTTAATTTACAAACTCATATGTTTTTCTTATTTTATGTATTCATTTCATTTAGATCATATTCTTATTTTATGTATTCTTTTCACTTGCATCATATAACCAAAAATTGAGTCAATTTTCAATGTAAACACTATTTTCTTAGAAAAAGCCCCTCTTTTTGCTTTGTTTGTAAAAACAATACATGTATATCAAGGAAATTAAATAGTTAAAAATGCTTGCGAGATTAAAGTTGAGGTCAAGAAAATGAAAGCAACACAGTATTTTACAATACTTTATAGAATCTGATCATAGTTCCATTAAAAGAATCAAGTTTTTCACTACTTGGTTGTGCAATGAGTTCTTGGAAATTATTCTCGGTAGGGGGAATTGGTTTCAATATCAACTTTTTCACTACTTGGGTGTGTAATTCTAGTGTGCTAGATGTCACAAGTATGGTTATGTAGCTATCAAATTTATACGAAAATTCTCAAAAACAAATGTGGGTAAAAAACGAAGGGATGCATGAGATAAGTGTGGACAAAAGGAATGCTAAGGATAATTAGGAAGATTAGTTGGGGGAGAGAATGTATTTGGAGGTGGAAAACTCTATGGTTTAATGTATAAGGAAAACTCCAAAATTAAAACAATTTGTTTTAAATTTAAAGAGAAATGTTTGTACAAAAATAGAATGGAATCTCAAATTCCAAAAGGTAGTTTGGTAGCATATTCTAGAGAACGAAAAGAGAAAATAATGCAACCTAAAGAGGACACTTCTCTCTACAAACATATTACAAATGAACTCAGTTAGTAGAATATGGACTCAATTCTTTTACTCTCAAGTAAGGAGGGTTCTCAAAATTGTGGCTTGGAAAATTGGCCAGATCTCGGGTGTATAAAATTTCCACATTTCCCATAAATTTTTGGATTGAAGGAGGAGTAATTATGATAGGGGGTAAGGAGGTTATAATCTTATGGAGAGGAGAAATCTAATTTTATACAGAAAAAATCTACAGACAAAATGAAGATTTGTCTTGGGATAAAAACTCTTACTTAGGCACTTAGATTGTGCTAAACCCTAGAGGAGGTGTTTCCATGATTTTCATGTTTGTTAACATGCGTGTTTTCAGTATCCCCTAAAATAAAAAATCCCTTAAAAGAATTTTGGAGCTTCATTAGCCTGATGTGATCTTGAATCAAGAAACAAGTGAAGGGACAAAGATCTAGAGTGATTTGGAAAATTTATTAGGTGATTTGAAATTTATTTATGTAGACTTAGTAGGTATATCTAGTGAATACTTAATGGGTACTTTTTAGCTCCATAATATTTGGTTCAGGTATAGGCGTTGATCCATTCTCTCAAGAGTTGGAAGAAATGGTCACATTAATTAATTTATATTGTCCATATGAAGACATAATGGCCTTTTGTGAAGGTTATTTTGTGGAAGACATGCTAAGGTGTTTGAAAGCAATATTTTGAGGGTATTTGAACTTCACTTTGAGAATATATGATATTTGGGGAAGTGCAATTCATATCACTCCTAGGTTTGATTTCCTTGTAAAAAAATTAGAGGATGTAGGGATGATTGTTATTTGTTCGATATGTGTCATATATTTTGCAAGTAGACTTAATCACATCATAGTGGGGGTTTAAGAGATGGCCCCAAAATAAGGAAAAAATCTCACATGCTCTATAGTGAAACAGGGAATTGCATAATTCTTAAGACATCATGGACTGACAGAATTTTTCATAATTCCTAAAAGGTCATTATACCCACATTAAATCATAGTTTCAAAATATACCCATATTAAATCTCAATTTAAAAATATTTGTTACAATAATGACACTGCTAATATTTGTTGTCATCAACATTAATGCAATTTACGTTACATGTGATGTAGGAGCATTGCTTCACCCAACATGCACCGGTCAACCAGCATGTCACAATGCACATTCAAGGAGAAGAGAGGCATCAACCCTCTCGATTTTCAAATTTCAAATTGTAATTAAATGAAAATTAATGTTTGTAAGGCTGGGAGAGCCAAAGTTGTGCTTTGAGCAGGCAAGAATTAGAGTCACATTTAATGGTTGAAAGGCTGATATCTAGATCCGATTCAAAGTAGATATCCATTGAATGTAATTCAATGTAATTTATGAGAATAGGTGAGATGGAGGGAAGATATCGAGGAACCCCCTTTTGTAAAAATATCTTTTGTATATGTATTCATCAGAACTAGCATGTATAAATGGAAGAGAGAAAAGAGACGAGACTCTGTAGCAGTCCGAGCTTACACAAATTGCAAGAGGCATTCTTATTAATACAAAGAGAAGTTTTTCATGCACATGATTCTTTTTGTGTTTATTCAGTTGGCGTCTCATTTCATCATTCCAGTACTCCACAAAATCATTCCATTCATGTTCTTCCACAATTCTGGTCCTCTCCTCATCCAATCCTACCTTCTGTGTCCAGATTCCACTACCCCCAAATGTGATGGAGCACAAACTGCATTCACTAATACGACTGATGTTGCCATCAGGAAGCAATAAAATGTAACTATAATCAGACTTCATATAATCAGACATCTCATATAAAGTCTTTTTATAACAATGGCATCATTCACAAATTCATGCAGTAGTTGAATCTCAAGATACAATTGGAGCCACTACGACATTATATCAAAGTTCAAGTTCTTGGGAGGTCGAGTATTAACATTAACATATTCCCAATCCCATTCACAATTCATTGAATTCATGTCTTTGTATTCCCCCTTCCTTAATGCACCCAATTTCCAACCCTCCGCCTCTAAGGAATCACTATGTGTTTTCTTCCATATATAGCTTCTTTCATCTCCATTTAAAGAAGATAAAGCATACACATAATCCCACAGCATTGGAAATGGAGGAAGTCTCTTCCAATGAATATTGAAGTCTCTTAAATCAAGCATACACACATTGTATATATTTTGGCGGACTTTGGGTTCTTTTGTTACAACTGATGGTGTGAGCGAAAATACACGATGATTGTTGCAGACAAATTTCCTGTATTTATGTACCTTAACAACTAGATGTTTAGGAATTCGTACTGTTATAACACCCTCACCAATGTTGGCATTGTTGTTATCGGTTTTGCACACCCAAAGACCAACTAGTCTATAGGAAGCCTCCTCGCCCGGGGTTCTTTTGATATGGGAGATTATCAGAGCATTAGACTGAATATTTGGATGGTTAAGAAACGCTACGTCATAGACTGGGAAACGCTCAGTCATGAATTTAAACCATGTTCGGTTTAATATAGTCATAAGTGGCCTTTCATTCCATGGTAATATACACAATAGAGAAATTACTTCACCCAGAACAACATCTTCGCATAGTCTAGTTATTAAATCTGTATTTGTTGCCATACAAATTTACAAAATACATCCAACAAAAGTATTAAAAAATTTCAACAACAACAACTAGATATGGAAATTACAACATATCTTACCTGAGCTTTGAAATTACAACATATCTTACCTGAGCTTTGAAGGACTTCGTTGTCTCCTTTAGCTTGCATTGTTTTCCCATGTGCATCTATAACCACTGCTACTCCCACATCTACAATACTTTTCCTGGAATAGACCATTTTAGCCACTGCTACTCCCACAACTCCAATGCTTTTCCTACAACAACCGATTTCAGCCACTGCTAGTTCCACATCTCCAATGCTTTTCGTGGAACAACCCATTTAGTCAATCTTCTCTTTTTTGGTATTTCGATTTTTCTGAATTTGAATGATATTGTTGAGTTCCATTGATCACTTAAGCTATCTCTCTATATTTATATTTTTTTGACAAGTTAAAATTAATGGAATTCCCCTATATATAAAGTCGGCTAAATTATATTCATATTTTTGTGCCAAGTTGAAATTAATGGAATGCCCCTACATTTAAAGTCAGCTTAGGTTCCACTTATCCAACAAATAAAGTCCATTTAATTAGATTGTAGACAATGAGACTAAAAGTGGAACCCTTTTTGTTAGTTTAGAATTTATTTTTTTTAGATTTAGGAAACAAATAATGATTTAATATTTAACCATATTTGTTTGAAACAATAATTTATTTATTTACAGACTATCACTCAATTATCTTAATAGTATGGTTTTCCAAAAATAAAATAAAATAAAAATCTTTTATGGTTGAGTCATTTTACACACTAGTATGTAATATATGTTCATGTAACATAGCACAATAAGATAATAATAAAACATTAAAAATAAAAATAACAATAATAATAAAAAACAAAAAATCATGTAGACTCCATTATATTTATTCCCACTATGGGGTGATACCTAGAACAACATGCATTTAAACACATCCCTCACTCCTTTATCGAGGTATGGAATTGCTTCGATGGGAGATCTCATCTTATGAGAAACTTATTATATGGAACATCGATGATGAAAGACTCATATCTGGGACAATGGATTTGAAAGGTATCACCTCCTGATGAGTGACTTCTTTTATGGCTTGGTTTGACACTATTTCTGAAGGATCTATTTTAATGTACCCCAAAATTTCCAACTAAAAAAAAACATTGCTAGGTGCATTAAAACTCCTTTACTCTGTTATACCTCATATGTTTACACATAAAACATTAAGGTCAGAATACGATGTGTACTTATCAATGAATGAAAAGGGTGATTACCTTTTACATGAACTCATGTTGATTATTATTACTCAAAACATGTGTTAACGTTTGTCATAACAAGTTAAAGTGTGGCCTCTTCATAACACTATGGACTGGTTATGTCCATAAGGCCTAAAGTAACTCTAGCCTACAAAGTTCTTACCTTTATTAAGGGACCCACCCAAAGCATTTCATTATGTTCCCACTTTCAAACAAGTCTTGGTACTCTCTTCCTCACATCTGTGTGTAGGAGTACTTCAGGCTTCATTATGATAATCTCATACAATCCATCTTCTTCTCTTTATTACAACCCCTTATAATTCTAAATAATAAGAATTATTAAAATATTGCAATGACATGGTGATGTGGGACACATTGGAACATCTATTTATGTATTTCACATTGTGACATGTACTTATTTTTGTCTTATTGCGACACTACTATCTAGATTGCGACGACATGCCTATTTTCGTCATATTAAGACGTTACTTTGTTTGGTAGATTGCAATGTTACTATGTTCATAACATTGCAATGTTACTATGTTTGTCATATTGCAACACTATATTTTCATCACATTGCAATGTTATTTGTTTGTCATAGTGCGACTTTACTATGTTTGGTAGATTTCATCGTTACTATGTTCAACACATTGCAACATTTGGAAATTTTTGTCACATTGCGACATTGCAATAAGTGCGTCACAATGCAACATTAGGAAATTTTCGTCGCATTATGACGATAATATGATGTGAAACATAATGCGATGACATGCCTATCCAAATCCATATATGTTCCACACATTGAAACGTTCGGAAATGTTTGTTACATTATGATGTTTGTATATCTTCGTCACATTGCGACGTTTTGAAGTTTTTGCCACATTGTGACATGAGGATATGTACATCACATTGCAATGCGAGGAAATGTTCATCATATTGCAATGACGGGGCTATGTGGGACACATTGCAACCTCTTCTTATGTCCATTGCATTGTGATGTTAATATCCACATAGTGATGCAGAACCCCTACCTCAGTACAGTCCACTGTCCTCCCGATCTCTATATCGCTCTTCTTCATAGCCGAAATGGCCCTCTGTTTCTCTGTTGAAACCCCTTGAAAAAATCCACAGGTCCCTTTAATTCCCTGGCACAGGCCTTGAGAAAACCTATGCACGTGCTCAGCTTTCGACACCCTTTTCTGTTCTGAACCAACACACACCTTTTGCATTTCTGGGTTTCGCGATTTCGCTAGTCGGGACTCCCTGTCTCACGACTCCTTCACTCTTGAAATCCTAGTTGCCAAAATGCCGAAAAGGGCTTAGCGACTCTAGTTTGCACTATTTTGAACCAACACTCACCTTTCATGTTTCGGGGTTTCGTGATTTCACGATTTGGGACTCCTTGTGTCATGACTCCTTCACTCTTGAACTCCCAGTTACCGAAATGCCGAAAATGGCTTAGCGACTCTGGTTCACGTTATTCCTTCGAATGCGTTTGGTATTTTTTGATTTTGTGAGTCAGGTATCCCTGTCTCATGATTCCTTCACTCTTGAACTCCCAGTTGTCGAAATGCTGAAAAGGCATTAACATCAAAGTGCTACCGGCTTTTGCGATTAAGGGAATCACGATGCAAGTGTTCCTCCTATACTCTTCCCTTAGAATCCCCAGTTCACAAAATGCCAAAATATCCCCCTCTGAGAGATCAATGGCCCAGGCCCTTATGGAACCAACGACTGCGATTCCACTGGATCGACGACTCAAAATCTTTTGGGCCTCTCCCCAAAACCTTGACCTCTTTCCATGTGTCCTCCTTGATGGACGGTCCTGGTCCTTTTGGAGACTTCTACAAAACACCAACCAGTTTCCACGTGTCCTCCTTGATGGATGGTCCTAGTCCTTTCATGAATTCTCCTTTCACTATTTTTGTAGACTCTTCACTCTCGGTCTCCTGGTGTCCGAATCCTTGAAATGTGGGTCTCTTGACACACATCCTCTGAGATGGATGGCACAAATGATTTTGGGACTTTGATAGGTCCTATCTCTCCTCTGCTCTTACGAGGGTTAAACCTTGGACATCTTTTCTAGATCTAATGGCTCACGGAAAATAGACACTTCTCCCCCGAAGTTTCTTTCATTCATTCTACCCTTCTGTGCGGCTTCCCAGGGATTAAACCCCGTGCACCTTCTTCCATATCTGACGGCTATCAGTCCTCTGTGATAGATCTGATGGACCATATCTAATATTCTACATGTCTCCCAGAGACTAAAACCCATGCACGTATCCTTGATCCAGTGGCTCTCATGCCACTACACTCTCGATCCAACAGCTGGTGTGATTTCATGATTTCGGCAATTGCAAGGATGGGGTGCAGCCTCCTCTACTCCTCCATCCCCCAATTACGGAATGTGTGGATATCCAAGGGTTTAAACCCCATGCGCCTTCACCTAATCCAACGATTGTTGGGTATTGGTGCTAGATCTGACGGTTCATATCTATCCTCCTTGTGTTCTCTCCTCCTACTGCCTAGATGTAGATTCAATAGTCTAGATCTTTCTTCCCAGTGCTGATCCAATGATAGTTGTGCTCTTCCTCCTGAGCTTTCTTTTCTTTTTGACTTAGAATATTTTAATAAGTATCTAAGGTCTCGACCTTCAATTCTTCCTCTTGTGATCCCGGTTCCTTTAGGTCTCGTCTGCATTATAGAAATACTCCCCCTCTTGAGCTTTGTCAACTCAGAAACCTCGAAAGGTTTTCTCGACCTTCTGCTCCTTTCTTTTGTTTCTCTATGTGCAAAGGAATTATTCCTCCTAAGATTCGGGACTTAGAATAAGTCCACTCTCTCACACTCCTGGTGCTACTGAGTATTTCTCTAAACTCATATGTGAGAAGTTTTCTTGGAAAGAAAAATCCCTATGCCCACCTGGCGTTTTTCTGCTCGATGCACACCTTGCAGAGCCTATAGAATATTCAACAACTCTGTGAGTGTCTTCTCTTCGACACTTCCCTGAACTTGAGACATAGTTCCTTCCTATGCACTCCTTGCACCTCTGCTGGTGAAGGTTCAATGCTATCCCTCTTGAGCTTTCTTGAGGTTACCTCACCTCTGTCAACGCACACCTTGTGGACTATTTTCACTCCTTGCACTCAGAAAATCCAAGACAAGAAGAAATTAAAACTTCTAAATTACTTCACCAAATATGCATTTAAAACATGAAATGCATAAAAACATGCAAACACATACAGACAATTCATGGCAGGAAAAATTGCTCTTC